>JAODAL010008911.1:0-114165 GCA_025379985.1 Phyllomedusa bahiana
GGCGGTCGTTAAGGGGAGTTAAGCACTGGGAAATAAAAAAAAAATGGGAGCGACTTTTCAGCGCTTTAGAAGTACACGGGCCGCAGTACTTCTAAATGTACATTGCGGCATGTACAGTAAGCGCCACAATACGTCATGTAAACATACCCTTAGCGTACAGCTGCAACATTAAAACCTATTCATAACACTATATATACTCAAATAAGCCCAAAGGAAAAGAGCAGGCTCTGTTATCTTTTGGGGCAATTTCCCCTTAAAGTCCCATTCAACCCACCAAAAATTAAACCCACCCCTAATTCTGGAATGTCTGTGCAGAGTTAAACTGCCCACGGGCGGTCAACAAGTGGTAAAAGAAGACACGTTGCTGTCTTTGGTCTAAGGGTTGTAAAGGATTGGAAAAACATTACATTTTTTTTTTCAAAAAATAGCGCCACACCTGTCCACAGGTTGAGTTTAGTATTGCAGCTCAGCATAAAGAAAATCCCCAAAACCAGTCTTTTTTCTTCATGTTGGATTGGTTGTCCTTTCATAAGCACCCGAAAATATACTTTCCAAAGCAATAGGTGCACAATTTCCACTCTCTTGTATACCTTAGGGGGAGGCACCATGAAGGTATTATTATTATTATTTATTTTTGAGTGCCCTTGGTTCCAGGGCGCTATACATTCATTTAGGGAGACGTAAAATTTTTGAATTTTCCCACTTTTAAAGTAACTATAAAAGGCCTTTAGGGTCGGTGTGACTTTAAAGACAATTCCTAAGAGAGAATGGGAGTATTATCTCTCTTCTCTTGAGCTTTAAATGTAATTTTTAGTGGAGAACGAGCAGCCTGGACATTTTTGTCACCTTTTTCCCCTTTTGACCATGAAAAATATGAATTGAAGGCACAAAAGAATACAATATGGGCCCATTGATCTCTATAGTTACTAAACAATGTCTTCAATACCTCAGCAGTAGTATTAAGCATTAATATGGCATATATAGTGTACATGTAAATGTATGGTGAAGAATCTCATGCACATGGATATATTTCTATTCCATATAGGCTTGAAGTTGTAAGGGTCAATAATAAATCACCCAAAGATGTGTATAGGGCCCTGCTATACCCATGTATAGGAAGGAAGGAAGGAAGGAAGGAAGGAAGGAAGGAAGGAAGGAAGGAAGGAAAAGAAGGAAGGAAGGAAGGAAAAAGGAAGGAAGGAAAAAGGGGAAAAAAAAGGAAAAAGGAAGGAAATTGAGTTTTTATTTCGGTCTGATCACATGGAACTTAACAGAAAGTTTGTGTTACTCCATCAGGTGCTGAATTTCTTACAGTTGAAACCATAACTTTTACCCAAAAATATAAAAATACAATCTGTTGTTTTTTTATTTGACATAAATCAAATAAACCCTTCCCCATTTTATATTAATTAGATTCCAAAAGTATTTATATTTTGCCAATGCAAAATAATGAGAGAGAATCATTTTCGCAAAGAAAAATTTTCCTACACTAGAAATTTTGCTTAAAAAAATTTTTGGAAAACCCCCCCATATTGATTCATGTCTTTGGAACTTCTATATTTTTTATTGGAAACATCTGAGTTAATTAGAGACACAGTGGGTGTATTTTTTGCACCAAAACACACTGCTTCTGTGTTAACTCATGGGGAAAGTCCCAAAGAAATCAGCCCAAAATATAGGAAAGTTTTGGACTAACAGGTCTGGGGTCATCATTGGTGCAGGTTCCAGATACCTGAAGGGGCCCGTTCTCTGTGCAAAAAATTATATGCAAAAAACAAACAAATGGGAATGTCCACCTTCATACAGCTCAGGGAAGGGGATGGGTTCTGGTCTCTGAGAAACGGGCTTTGGTCCGACATGTTCATATCAACCCCAAAAACAAAAGCAAAAACCTTGTGAAGATGTGGCGGAAACTGGTAAATTTGTCATTTCCACAGTAAATGAGTATGTATCATTGGGCTGAAAGCCCTCTCAGCAAAAAACCATTACTCCCGCCCCTTAAAGCCAGATTTAAAAATTTTCAAATGCACACGGAACAAAAAGACCTACATTTTTGGAGCTGTCCTGGGTCTGATGAAACTAAGATTGAACTGTTTGGCCTAATGACAATATTACAATTTTGGGGAAAAAAAGGGGGAAACTTGGAAGCCTAAGAACACCACCCCCAAATGTGAAACACGGGGTGGCAGAAGGTTTTGGGGTTTTTTTCTGTAGGAAGGACTGGTTCACTTCACAAAATAATGGCACCATGAGGAAAGAAGTTAGTGGCAAAACTAAGCAACATCTAAGAATCAGCCAGGAAGTTTTTAAAACTTGGGCAAAATAGGGCTTTCCCAAAACCAATGCCCGAAGCTACTGCCCAAAAAAGGGTTTCAAAATGGGTTAAGAAAACCAAGTCAATTTTTTGGAGGGGCCATCACAAAGCCCTGATCGCAATCCTATTGAAAATTATGTGGCAAAATTGAAAAGGCCGGTGCGAGCAAAGCGACCAACAAACATGGCTCAGTTACACCAGTTCTGTCAGGAGGAATGGGACAAAATTCCTACCAACTATTGTGAGAAGCTTGTGGAAGGATCCAAAACGTTTGACCCAAGTCATACAGTTTAAGGGCAATGCTAACAAATACTAATGAAAGATGGAGAACTTTGTGACTTTGCAGAAAGTAATAAAAATGTCTTAAAAATTCTCTTTCTCATTATTCTGCATTTGGCAAATGTAAATATTTTGTTCCTAATTGACCTAAAACGGGGAAGGTTTATTCTGATTTCATGTCAGATAGTGCGAAAAACATGCAGATGGGGCTTTTTATGCCGTGAATGTAAACTTTTGGTTTCAACGTATCTACAAACAGTGCTACGCCACACTTATCACTAATGATCTGGAAAATAACAGTGGGTGCCCAGATCTCCAGTGATCAGCTGAAATCTGCAGGCAGGTAGCAAATAACAGCGCCGCCACAGGATAAATTAAGTATTACACGGTGCCAGTTAAAACTAGTGCGCTATCTATTTAATACAATGATGTGTTGGGTCCTCCAGAGAAAGATGTCAAAAATTAAGGGACCCTGTAACTATTACCCAAGAGTTCCCTAATATGGTTTAGAAATGGGGTTGCAGAACCAGACGGCCTGTCTTTTTACTTTAAAAACATCAAGATAGTTAACCTTAATTTTTTTAAACTTTTTTTGCCCTTTTTATTAGGTAGTTTCCTTAGCCCTCCAAAAGTCATGAAACAAGAAAACAGGGAATTTTCTGAAACCATTAATTAAAATAAAAAGCGGCCCCATTTCCCCAGGGTTTCCCAAAAAGATAAAAAAATTTAAAAGGGAACTATTAAATCAGGATAAATTACTTTGGGGAAGCACCATATAGTGTGGGACATACATAATGGCCATAGTTCCATGTTACTGATAGACATGGCTTGATAAAGACATTGCACACATCACATATGGTGCCGGATTACATCCTAGGAACAGATTAGACCACTGCAGTGCAATGTCAGAATGATTTGTTTCCACAGTTTTCCCGTCTATAAACAAAACGACTTTTTGTCACGGGTTTGTAATTCCCTTTTACCCAACACTGTTTTTATTAAAGTAGACAGCAGCATGCAAGCAAATCTTCTAGGAGATGATGGATAATAGGTGCATGAAATTCCCTTACATCAAGATAGGAAGAAATAGGAAGAAAGATTAGTAAAAAATAAAGCCCAGATAAGTTTGATAGCCCAGATCCCAGATATATTGATAAAAAAATTATAGATTTTGGATAGAAGATAAGGATAAAGGGTGAATGATTTGATAACAATGGGAAAAATAGATTAAATAGCAAAAATGGATAAAATTAAAATAGATAAAATAATAGAAAAGATAGATTTAAAGGATAGACAGATATTTGATAGATAATAACAATAGAAAAACAAGGGGCCTGGGGGCGCTCGTCGTAATATGGCCAAACACTTTTTGGGGTAAAAAAGTGTTAAAATTTTTTTTAAAAAAGGGTTTTGAAGGGATTTAGCCTTACAATGTAAAAAAAAAAAACAAGCAGAGACCCTAAACCCTTTCCCCGCTAGAAAACGCTTCATCAGGGGGATAACGAAAGGCGCCGCAGTCCGTTTTCAAAAGAAAAAAAAAAGTCCCCCCCGTGGAAAACAAAACTTGGGCTCCCCCCCGCCTGGGAAAAAGAACCCCGTGAGCAATAAACTTTCATGGGAAATTGTGCCCCTAACCAAAAGCACAACGTTAAGAAAGGGGCATAAATTTAAATTTATATACTTCCAAACATTATCTTACTTGCTTCACGATTGTGCGCTTGTGTTTGTTTTTTCTTCCTTATAAATGAAGTAGATAAAAGTATAAAAATGATAGTAAAAACATTCACAGACAAAAATAATACATAAAAAATTACCTAAGGTAGATAGATAGATTACTAAGTGATAAGAAAGAAAAAAAAGAAAAAAAGAAAGAAAAAGAAAAAAGAAAAAGAAAAAAGAAAAAAGAAGAAATAAAAGAAAAAAGATAAAAAATATAGAATAATAGAATTAAAAAAGATAATAATAGTAAAAGGGGAAGATAGAAGATATAAGATAAAAGAAAAGAAAATAGATAGATAATAGATAGATAGATAGATTATAATGATAGATAAAAGATGGGGAAATAGATATGAGATAGATAGATAGAAAAAAGATAGATAGATTAGAAAAAATAGATATTGGGAAATAGATAGATAGAAAAGATAATATAAAAAATATAAAATAGAAAATAAAAGATAGGTAATAGTAATATAATGGGTAATATGAATAGTTAAATAGAGAAAAAGAAAAGATAGATAGATATGGATAGATAGATAGATAGATAGATAGATAGGATAGATAACAAATTAAGATTGATAAAATTTGTAGGAATTGTGTAAACCAATTAATTCACACTAATAAAAAACTACATATTCAAAAAATTACAGACAGATTAGATGTATGAAGGAAAGTTTAAAAATATTGGAAAAAAAAAATTTGATAGATAGATAAATAAAAATAATGGGGATGTATGGATAGATAAATGAAATAAAATAGATAAAAGGGATAATTATAATAGAAAATTAGATAGAAAAGATAAAAAGAAATAGATAGGAATAAAGATGAAGAAAGATAGATATTAATAGATTAGATAGATAATATGAAGATAGATAGTTTAAAAATAGATAAATTAGATGATAGAAAATGGGGAAAAAGAAAATTAGATAGAAGATGAAAGATAGTTAAAATAAAAATAGATAGATAGATAGATATGAGCCGGACTGGATCTACTGAAATAGGAGTTGTATATATTAGTTAATCACCAGTGATGACAGAAACCACCTGACCACCAGGGACTCCAAAAGCCACGGTATCATTTACATGTTGTGGTCACGGGTAAATCTATGGAAATTGCATTAGGCCAAGATATAGATAACAAATCGCAAACATCTCATGGTCAATTATTCAGCATCCTTGTAGCACGGACATGGGATAGACCTCTAAAAATAGCATTAAAACACCCGTGCCAAGAACTGTCATCCAAAAACAATGATGATGATCCATAAGTAAATAGACATTAAAACAAAAAATTAAGATTTCTATAAGGGAACCCCTTTAAATAAGCAGAGTGATTAGCAGCATTTTCAGATTTGGAGTTGTTGCAGCCCTAGGCATTCAGCGTAGATATGCCCTAGAAACTGCACACACCACATGCTTCGTGCTCCACTACGTCATCGCCCCTCCTCCACTATTTTTACATTTGCTACAGGCAAAAAGCAAGCAATGAAGCTCCAATGAAACAGGCAAAAAACCAACAAAATGACAACTTATTTTTAAATGTATGAGGCCTGAAAACCAACTCAAGCAAGTTTAGCTAAATAAAACTGGGGCCCCCTGTGTTACCCCCCATGTAATAGACAAAAACACATTGGTCATGGCTGCCACAGACAACAACGTAACACAAGAGACAATATCACATACACAATATATAATAAACATCATATATGACATAGCAACAATCCACCAACCTGTTACGTCACATCCCAGGTCTTCTGTGCAGGTTCCTCTACCCAATCAGTCTTTGTTCAAGTTGTGACAGGGGCACATAGCATCCCATTATGGATTTTCCCACAAATCTCTGCAGGTCGGAAGGATAAAGAAGCTCTCTTGGATTATTGTGGACAATTTATTCCATTGCTCTAGAAGACACGTTTTTCTTGGGGTTTGCTTTATTTTTCTTTCCATCCAAGGAAGAAGCTTTGTAATCACAGAGGAGATCTGGTGTCCCGGTGCACAAAGGGTTATTTTGAGATGAGTTCCAAAAATACACAGTCCCCCCCCCCCCCTCCCTCCATACCCTCAGCCCCCTTCTTACTATCTATTCCATGCTTCTTCACATTGAATGTAATGGAAGCAAACAGGATGTCAAGTGCAAAATAATGTTCTCCTTCCCTTATGTGTATGACACAAAAATAACAAGAGGGATTTGATACATGGACCGAGCCGAGCTTCTGTTGACCATAAATTACCCAGCCCAGACTATAGGAAGGTTGATGCAGACCACTGCTACTGTATTTGGTCGAAGGCTACAGACTTGCAATTTTTTTTCTCTTTTCTCTGTGTCTGGAGACTTAAAAAAATATCATTATAAATATTTCTGAAACTTTTTTTTTTTTTTTATTTGCACAGTGGGTGCATTTATTTTTGGAAAAAAAAATCCTTCTGATTTTATTTTTTTGTATAAAGGAGTATTAAATTGTGATTAGATAACCTTACAATTTTTAATAAAGTATTTTTGTAAAGAAATAAATCTACATGAATTAATAAATTAAGGCTCACAAATATATATTTTTATATATAACCATACAATATTTTTCCCCCAAAAAAAATAATAATAATTTTTCCTGCTATATTCAAGAGCACCAAATGCACTACACATACTAAGTCGACCATAACTTTGTTCACAACAGGTGAAGGTAATTTTAGTTTTCATTTCTTACCACGTTGATGAAAAAATTTTCACAAAATATAAATTAAATATATTTCCAAAAATTAAATGAGGTCCATTAAATATTTATACGATATATTTTTCAGGTTTATTTTTTTTTTTTTTTTTAAATTATTGTTAACCTATCGAAAAAGTCTTCATAAGTGTATATAAGGTTTGCTTGTTCCCTGCGACTATGTTGCATTTTCTGACTTTAAAAAATACATTTTTGATTTAGTTTTTTATTCCAAGGGGTGGAGGGGGTTAAGGAGGCTTACTTTAACAATTAACAATGAAATCAGTTATAAAATAGATCAGTGACTTGAAATACTGCAAAAATTAGTAACAAAAAGTATCTCCAACAGCAAATACTGTCCAGGCTACCTAGAGATGACAAATGTATCCTTAGAAAAAAAAAATCCCTTGTTCCATTTTGGTTTCAATAGGTTGATTTGGGCTGCGTTATTGATGATGATGATTTAGAGGAGGTGGAGGACCTCACAGGTCTGTTTCCCTGTTTGTATCCAGACACAGAGCATACAAGGACTTCCTAAGGTCCACATTACTCTTGGCTTTGAGGTTAGTCTTCTCTAAGGTGCCAGTTCCATTGTTGATGCCCTCCACATTTTCCAAGTGTACAGACTTGTTGAGTGAAGATTTACTGGGACTCCTCTTAAGATCTCCAGCACAACTACCCTGAGCACTGCTAGGTTCCTCCTTCAAAATCACCTGCTCATCATGGTCAGTCTCTCTATGGTAGAAGTAATTGAAGTTGGAAACAATGACAGGGACAGGTAAAGCAATGGTGAGTACACCAGCAATGGCGCACAAGGAACCCACTATTTTGCCCCCAACAGTGACCGGCCTCATGTCTCCATAGCCCACTGTGGTCATAGTCACTACAGCCCACCAAAAAGCATCAGGGATACTAGAGAAATGAGATTCTGGGTCATCAGCTTCAGCAAAGTAGACGGCGCTGGAAAAGAGGACCACACCGATGAAGAGGAAAAAGATGAGCAACCCCAGTTCTCTCATACTGGCTTTTAAGGTCTGCCCCAAGATCTGCAGTCCTTTTGAGTGCCTGGACAACTTGAATATTCTGAAGACCCTTACCAATCGGATGACCCTCAGGATGGCCAAGGACATGGCCTGTTGTCCATTGTTAGTCTGTTGTTCGGCCAGCTCTGTCCCAAGGGTTATAAAGTAAGGGATGATGGCCACAATATCAATGATGTTCATGATGTTCTTGGAGAAGTCAGATTTGCTGGGGCAAGCAAAGAACCTGACAAGTAATTCAAAGGTGAACCATATGACACAAGTAGTCTCTATGATGAAGAAGGGATCTGTCAGGCCACTGGGGGGAGCTGGCTGTTGGGTGTCGTTCAGCACCTTGGACAGCGTCGGGGGCAGCTCATTCTCATCCCTGAACTCTGGAAGGGTCTCCAAGCAGAAGGTGATGATAGAGATGAGGATGACAAGCACACTGACTATGGCAATACCTCTGGCAGAACTAGAACTCTCAGGATACTCAAAAATAAGCCATACCTGGCGCTGGAACTCATTCCTTGGAAGGGGCTTCTCCTCGTCTTTAAGGAAGCCCTCATCTTCTCTGAACCTCTCCATGGCTTCCTCTCCCAACTCATAGAAGCGAATTTCATCGGCAAAAACATCAATGGACACGTTGACCGGGCGCCTGATCTTGCCACCAGACTGGTAGAAGTAGAGGATCCCATCAAAGCTGGGTCTGTTGCGATCAAAGAAGTATTCATTCCTCAGAGGGTCAAAGAACCTCATCCTCTTCTCAGGGTCCCCCAACAAAGTGTCTGGAAACTGGTTGAGAGTCGACAGCTGGGTCTCAAACCTCAAGCCAGCGATGTTGATGATGACCCTTTGGTTATTTTCGTGGTCCATGATACCCAGGTCAAAGTGGTGGTCCTCCTCCTCCTCAGGCAGGTTGTGGTGGTGGTGGTGGGCATGGGGTTCCTCCTCCTCGTCCAACCTGATCACCGTGTCTAGATCACAATCCTTGATGTTACTGCCAGGATAGCTCATGATCATGTCGCTGCTTTGCAAACGTTCGCCCACACCTCCTCCTCCACATCCACCTCCACCACCACCTCCTCCTCCTCCTGCTTGCCCAGTCCCTGGTGGCTGCTGCTGCTTCTGAGGATGATGATGATGTTGTGGTCGTTGTTGGCAGCTTTCCCCACCGACTTCTTCTTTCCCTTGACTGTAATCATTCAGCCAAGATGGTGCCCTGGGGATTTGGAGCAGATCCCTCCTGCTTGCTGTGGTGGTGGTGGTGGTTGCAGCTCCATCCTCTGCTGTTGCACTGCCAGCTACAGCTGGGGCTCCACCGTTCTCCCAACTCACCAAAGCAATCTCCATTCTTCAAACATGCAATATTCATCAGCCCCAATCATTCTGCAGGATGTCACAGCAGATCCTCCTCCTCCTGTCCCTGAGATAGAGACACACAGGAGGGGGTGATGGGAATTGGAGCTGGATGATCTCCAAAAAAATGGGATATACTGAATCTATAGGCAAGAGAGCAGGAGCAGAGCAGACCTCTGTGTACACAAACAACACCAGGAGAGGGAACCCAGATGAGAGACCAATCATTAATCCTGACGTCAAGGATGCTGCTTTTCTCCATCCATAGTTACCAAGCTTCTCTATGAAGCAGATGCCTGGCTTTCCAGAGAGCAATCTGTTCCAGTCTCTCTCCCTCTCTAGCCTCCAAGCTGTGTATTAATCTATCCTGAGGGAGGGGGCACAGCAGAGACACCCCATCAACTGATTGGCAGCTCCTGGGCACCTCTGTGCAACAGGCTGGTGATGGCAGGTAGCAGGAGACACACATCTATATATACATCCTATGAGCTGATGTTATTTTAAGCTGACTCTGTGTCACAGCCTGAAAGTAGTTAATGCTGCCTTTTCTGTAAAAAAAAAAAAAAAAGAAGGGGGTGGAGGAAGGGGAATTGTATTTCACAGTAGTTGTATTGCAATGCAAAGTATTCACATGGAGAAGCCACTGACTGAGGTGCAGGCAAAGGGGAGACTGGCAGCTTCACTGACAAGTGCAATGAGAGCTCATTCAGTCCTGCCATGAATAGTGGAGGAGTTATTGGCTACTTTACTTTGTGATAATTTAACTGCTAGAATAACATGAAAGTGATACAACAGTGAGGCTGCAAGGAGGACTGTCAGCAGTGACTGCTGCCTATGACATGCTGAGGTCTGGGATGCTTGTTCTATTAGTTGTAGTGGATACAGTTATTAAGGTTATGTTATAAATGAATAGTCATAGAATCAGGATATATGATATGATATAAATTGTGGCTACAGTTATTAAGGTTATGTATGAATGAATAGTTATAGAATCCGGATATATTATTATAATAAATTGTGGCTCAGTTTTAGGTTATGTATGAATGAATAGTTATAGAATCCGGATATATTATTATAAGCTGTGGTAATGGTTACAGATATTAAGGTTATGTATACGTCATTAGCCATATAACTATCAAATAGAGCATTATAAGCTTTGGTAATGGTTACAATTGTTAAGGTTATGTATGAAATAATAGTCATAGAATCCGGATATATTATTATAAGTTGTGGTTACAGCTATTAAGGTTATGTGTGAATTAATAGTCATAGAATCAGGATATATGATATAAATTGTGGTTACAGTTATTAAGGTTATGTGTGAATTAATAGTTATAGAATCCTGATATATTATTATAAGTTGTGGTTACAGTTATTAAGGTTATGCAATCATCATTATCCATATAACCATCAAACAGATCATTATAAGTTGTGGCAGTGGTTACAGATATTAAGGTTATGTATACGTCATTAGCCATATAACTATCAAACAGATCATTATAAGTTGTGGTAATGGTTACAATTGTTAAGGTTATGTATGAATTAATAGTTATAGAATCCTGATATATTATTATAAGTTGTGGTAATGGTTACAGCTATTAAGGTTATGTTATAAATTAATAGTCATAGAATCAGGATATATGATATGATATAAATTGTAATTACAGCTATTAAGGTTATGTATGAATGAATAGTTATAGAATCCTGATATATTATTATAAGTTGTGGTTACAGCTATTAAGGTTATGTATACGTCATTAGTCAAATAACTATCAAAGATCATTATAAGCTGTGGTAGTGGTTACAGTTGTTAAGGTTATGTATAAATTAATAGTCATAGAATCATGATATATGATATAAATTGTGGTTAAAGTTAATAAGGTTATGTATAGGTCACTAGTCGTAGAATCTTGCTATATATTAAGTTCTAGTACTATTACTATTCACATAAGTGATGTTTTATGATGATGATGATTATTATTATTAGCAGAACTATTTTTTTTGCTATATTTTTTGCTATTTCCTATATTATATATATATAATTATATATTATTAGTATTAATATTTTTATTATTTTTATTATTATTATTATTTTTAAGGCGTCATAGTAGTAGTCATGTATTACTGTACTTTTATACTAATACTATTATCGTCATTGTGAAACTAGTGATCTATGATTATTAATATTACTACCTCTACTACTCTGATTGATATTAGTGATAGTAGTAGTCATGTTTTATGAATATTCTTAGCAGAACTATTGCTATTATTATTACTGTTATTAGTACACTTAGTAGTAGTAGTTATATATTATATTTCTGTACCATTATCCTACTACTACTATTATCATCATTGTGAAAGTAGTGATCCTTAATTATTAATATTACTACTACTACTATTAGTTTTTATATCAGTGAAATTATTAGTGACATATTAAGATTATTATTAGGGGAACTATTCTACTGATTATTATTACTATTAATAATGAATGTATTAGCAATAGTTATATTATTAGTATTATTATTATTACTGTACTAATATACTACTAATATTAACATAATTGTGTGCTATGATTATTAATATTACTACTACTTATATTAATACTAGTGATAGTAAAAATGATGTAGTATGATTATTTTATTACTAGTGATATGGTATGATGATGATGAATATGATTATTGATATTACTTATAGTAGTATTGATGTAGTATGCTGATTTTTATTATTAATACTATTAATGATAGTAGTAGTGATATAATATGCTGATAATGCTAATGATGATGATTATTACTATTATTGATATTAATGGTGGTAGTAGTGCTGTATCATGATAATTAATATCACTATTATTATTAGTGATGTAGTTTGATAATTATCAGCAGAACTAATATTCTTATTAGCATTAGAGTCATTAATAATACATTTAATAGTAGTAGTTATATATTCTTATCATTACTGTACTACTATTATAGTAGTTATCTATTATTATTATTAATAATATTATTATTGATACTAGTAGTGATGTATCATTATTGTAATTAGCAGGACTATTGTTATTAGTTATAATATTAATATTGTAATAGTGGTAGTTTTATATTATTATTATTAATAATATTATTATTATTATTATACCAATTAAACTTCTACTACTTTACTAGTTATCTATTGTTTACTTTTGCACTAATATATGACCACTATTATCATTGTAATTGTAGTGATCTACTGTTAATTTTCCTATTATTAAACTTATATAGTTTCCAGTAGCATCACTATCATTTTGATATGATATTTTGTTATTATTTTTATTATTAGAGATAATAGTGATGTAGTATCGTTATTACTTGTAAAACTACTGTTATTGTTGATAGTAGTAGTATTATTGTTATTATTATAATAGTAGTAGCAATATCTTATTATTACTATTATTATGCTACTAACATACTGCTGCTACTACTACTACTACCATCATCATTGTGATCTGGTTTTGCTGTTGTTATAATTGTACTTATATATGGGTAGTTGTAGAGTCATTACCATTGTGATATAAGTGGAGATCTATTATTTTTATCATTACTGCTTGCATTTTTTTTTACTGGTTTACTAGTAGTAGTAGTATCACTGGAAGTGATATGTCATTATTGGTGATAGTAGTTATGTCATGTATCTTGTAGTAGTAACAATACTTTAGTAGTAGTGATTTATTGTTCCTATAATGCGTCATGCACACAGTAGTGATATGAGCAGAATACTGTAGACGCTCCCTGTGTCACCGCATGGGGCTCCCTTCAGCTCCATACAATTATTTTCCCCTTGAAGTAATCCTACGTTATTCATCATCCAATGAAACATGTAGTTTTTTTCCTGTTGCATTTCACACAGAGTCTGCCAGGAAAGAATTCAGTATGAAATTGAAAGCGGATAGAGGTAAAGCCCCCTACACATCTGTGGGTATTGTGTCACGGCTCCACACAGCTGGGAGGTTGTACAGAACTGTAATATGGTAATGAGCATGAGGAATTATCATTATTATTCTGATAGTGCTTGAAGCTCCTGGATCCCAGTGCAAACAGTGAAATGGGCCCCCCCAAGTACCATTCAAAATGCTAGTGCCTCCTTATGTGACAGAAGGGCTTTTGGGCCCCCCAGGCCGCAGGGCTCGGTAGGGTTTTCTACCTCTGCACCCCCTATAGCTACGCCCCTGTGCTGTGGCTGAGAGAAGATGAAATAGCAATACTTACCTATGAACTGACGCTGGTTCCGGCGATACGTCTCCCGGTCATCCGCACCGGTCTTGTGTTGTCTTCCAGCCCAAGCTGAATAGAAAAATCACCTCTGCAGCCTCTGATTGGATGCAGTGATCATGTGACTCTGCCCAATGTCAATGTTCAGCAGTCAAGGACACAGCGGTGAGGTTCCATTCGGCCTGGGCCGGAAGACAACAGAACAGGAGCAGATGACCGGGAGACGCATCGCCGGAACAAGCGTCAGTTCAGAGGTAAGTATTGCTTTTTTTTTATCTTCTCTCAGCCTCAGCACCAGACTCAACGTTAAAAAGGGGAGGTGTACAACCCCTTAAATATTAGTGATAACAGTAAAGTAAAGGGGTTGTCTCACTACATTGATGCATCTCACCTCAGTCCTGTTTTCTTGGTTTCATTTTGAATTCAGGGGCATGTTACTGGCTTCTCCTAGGCTGCAGTAGAAGCCAGGACTGTAGCTATAGCAACCAGTGCTGACAGCCTATCAGGAGAGATCAAACAGGTTTGTAGCTATAGCGACCTGAGGAGCTGATGCAGCTCATACAAGAGGGGAGATCTAGGAATAGGTAGGACACTGGTAATGGACACATATTGCAAAGTGACTTGTTTTTACAAGATCTTTAACATACAAAAGCAGCAATCCTTGTAGAGCGACAACCCTTTTAAGTATTAGTGATAACAGTAGACTAATGCATTTTGTAGTACTATTAGCACAGTCATGGGCATAACTAGAATTCATAGGGTCACATAGCAATATAAGATGGGGCCCCACCACCTAATGACAATAAACGAAAACAGCAGCATAGGTAGTAATAATTCAAGGTATAAATAATACCGCCAAATATCTGAGAACCCATATAGTATGCGGCAATTTTGAGTGTTACATGTCAAAAATATTTGGCGCATAACACTTTCATTCATGCTGTCGTATTATACACTTCTCTGTATCTTTTTAGAACTGGTGAGTCTGTGCCAAGCTACACAAATATTTACTATTTTGCCATAGGCAAACTTAAACTCTATCAGTTCTCTATCTATTAAACACTAAAACGTAACTTTTATTATATCTAACTCTTAACCTCTATACACACTATTTAAAAACCTGATCTCTAACCTCATCATTAACCTTTTTGCTTCTGAAAGAGGGAATAACTCCCTTTCTATCATCAAGTCTGGTGGAACCCCACCTATTAACAGGAGAGCCTTATATCTATAGCAAAGTACAAGCTTCAGTAAGGGATCCCAAGCCAACTACTTGGGCAGTCGTCCCTAATCTCATAGACACAGAAAAAATTTAAGGCACCCCTTGTGACACCGTCTGCAGCAGGTGACACTTGTAGACAGAGGTGAGAGATCACAATTTAAAACGTCATGCCTGACCTCGCCGACATGTTTCGCCAGCTAACCTGGCTTTATCAAGGCTTAGAGGTCCGACTACAAGTGTCACCTGCTGCAGACGGTGTCACAAGGGGCCTTATTTGTTCTGTGTCTTGAGATTAGGACGACTGCCCAAGTAGTTGCTTGGGATCCTTACTGAAGCTAGTACTTTGCTATAGATATAAGGCTCTCCTGTAATAGGTGGGGTTCACCAGACTTGATGATAGAAAGGGAGTTATTCCCTCTTTCAGAAGCAAAAAGGGTTAAATGATGAGGATAGAGATCAGGTTTTTAAATAGTGTGTATAGAGGTTAAGAGTTAGATATAATAAAAGTTACGTTTTAGTGTTTAATAGATAGAGAACTGATAGAGTTTAAGTTTGCCTATGGCAAAATAGTAAATATAGTGATCAAAAGTCACTCTTTGTTCTCTTGCGAGATTCCCAATTTTTTGGAGATTATGTGACAAGCTACACAAATGGCGCGTGCGAATTTATAAGTGTCGCCTTAGTAGTACATTACTATAAGTGATAATAGTGGAACAATGTACTATGTAGTAGAAGTAGTAGTAATATAAGGACACTAGTAATAGTAGTACAGTATTACAGTATTACCATAAAACAAAGGCTTTTGGGAAAGAGCAGAAGAACTCAACAACGCCATCTATTGGATGAGGTAATCCTCAATTCACATGTGTCTCGCTGAGTCTTGCTGTGTAAAAAGGATTGAAGCTAAGCCAGTTTTGTTCATCTGCAGACAGCTGTTTCGGTCATTTGCCCCTCATCAGTGCAGAGTAGAACTTACTGGCTGTCTGTAGATGAACTTCACTGGCCTGGTTTCAACCCTTTTTACATTACAAAGCTCAGTCACATGTAAATTGAGGATTGCTACATCCAACAGATGGTTATGGCGAACTCTTCAGCTCTTTCCCATAAGCCTTTGTTCTATGCAAATGCACAGTGAGGTGCAAAAAGTAATTAAATTCTCACACACCTATATGGTGCCTCTCCCCAATGAGGAGTATTTCAAAAAATGAAAGTGGTAGTATCATAAATTTTGCTGTAATAGAAGTAATATAGTGATGCTATTAGAAGTAGTGATATACTACTAATATTAGGGATTGCAGTATTTTATAGTAGTAGTAGTAGTAGTAGTAGTAATTAGTAGTAGTAGTAGTAGTATTATATATTGTTACTAGTAAAAGCAGCAATATAATACATTTTGTAGCAGTGCTAATATAGTGACACTTGTAAAAGTATTAATATATCACCAGCGTGTATAGCAGAAATAGTATTATTAGTGTTACTAGTAGTAGTAATATATTGTTATATTGTGACTTACTACTATTAGGAATAGCAGTATTTTATAGTAGTAGTAGTTATATATTGTTACTAGTAAAAACATGAATATAATACATTTTGTAACAGTGGTAATATAGTGACACTTGTAAAAGTATTAATATATCATTAGAGTGTATAGTAGAAATAGTATCATTAGTGTTACTAGTAGTAGTAATATATTGTTATATTGTGATGTACTACTATTAGCAATAGCATTATTTTATAGTAGTAGTACTGTAGTAGTAGTTATATATTGGTACTAGTGATAACAGCAGTACAATATATTTTCTATTAGTGGCAGTAGCAGTAGTAATATAGTGATACCACTAGAAGCAGTGATATATTACTATTAGGGATAGCAGTATTTTAAAGTAGCAGTAGTGTTATATGTTACTAGTACTAGCAATCGTGGTTATGTATTGTTACTAGTGATAGCAGTGTTTTATAGTAGAAGTAGTATTAGTGTTACTAGTATGAGTAGTTATATATTATTACTAGTGGTAACAGCAGTATAATATATTTTGTAGTAGTGGCATTAGCAGTATTAATATAGTTATACCACTAGAAGTAGTGATATATTACTATTAGGGATAGCAGTATTTTAAAGTAGTAGTAGTGTTATATGTAACTAGTGCTAGCAATGGTGGTTATATATTGTTACTAGTGATAGCAGTATTTTTATAGTATTATTAGTAGTATTAGTATTACTAGTATGAGTAGTTATATATTATTACTAGTGATAACAGCAGTATAATATAGTTTGTAGTAGTGGCAGTAGCAGTAGTAATATAGTGATACTATAAGTAGTGATATAATACTATGAGTGATAGCAGTATTTTATAGTACTATAAGTATTAATGTTACTAGTAGTAGTAGTAGTACATGTTTGTTAATTAATAATAGAGCAGTAGTACTATATATTTGTAAGTAGAGGAGTTTGTTAAGCAGTTATAATAAGTTATAATATAAATATATATCCACATCCTCATTGCTATGTATGGTAACACTAGTAGTGAATTTAAGTACACATTCATTTTGGTGATCATACATTTCATGCACATCTGCCAGGAAGGAGTTAATACAATTCTCCAGATTAGCAAACAGCAAATCCCCATCAAATCGAAAAATGAACATACTTGATGCCAAATATATGTACATAGAAAGAATAGTACTACGCAAGATGGTTCCTATGTTATGGAAAAATAGGTTGAATGCTTAGGGTAAAGGCATGGCAGAGCTGAAAAAAGCTAAACAGATGTCATATCTATTGAATGCTGAAAATCAGCGTGGGAAACAGAGTTACCCTGAGCTAGGTTTCCAATTCCCGTGGGATTAAGCAGTCCACGTTTGTAATCAAGCATATAAAATCCAACTTCAATTTCCCAGCAAATAAAAAAAATGCTTAATCCACAGTCACCTAGAACATACCGTGTAGGGTACCTTAGAGATAAGCGGCGCTGCATGGAGTCCCTGCAGCCTCCTACTGAGGAGTGGTAGTGCACCACCATCTTGTCTGGACATTGTACAGTACAGTGATCACTCAACATACAATATGGATTGGTTCTGGGGCGACCATTGTATGTTGAAACCGTAACTGTATAGAAAACTGGTGATTAATTCAAAGACCCCAAAATTTCACCAACATGAGGATTACAGAACATTACACAGATACTTATCCAGATAAAGCAAGTCCTTATATATAACATGAGAAAGAGCTGCTGAAAGCTGGAAATGAATGGGGCCCTCACCTGGTGCCCAAATGAGCCGCTCATCATGACACACGTAAGAGCAGTACAGGACATGTAGTACCGCACTGTACTGTAGAAAGTAGTTTAACTAGACCCCTCACATCAACAGCAATGACCGCACGACTAAATACATGTAAGAGCAAATTAGAGCACAAAATGTAGTACCGCGCTGTACTGTAGAGAGGCGCTACCAGACAGCGAATCACTTCATGCACCTCCCTAATACATGTAAGAGCAGGACATGTAGTACCGCGCTGTACTGTAGAGAGGCGCTACTAGACCACCAATCACGGCATGTACCTCACTAATACATGCAGTACAGGACATGTAGTACCGCACTGTACTGTAGAGAGGCTCTACTAGACAGCCACTCACTGCATGCACCTCACTAACACATATAAGAGCAGTACAGGACATGTAGTACCGCACTGTACTGTAGAGAGGCGCTACTAGACCCCCAATCACTGCATGCACCTCACTAATACATGTAAGAGCAGTACAGGACATGTAGTACCGCACTGTACTGTAGAGAGGCGCTACTAGACCCCCAATCACTGCATGCACCTCACTAATACATGTAAGAGCAGTACAGGACATGTAGTACCGCACTGTAATGAAGAGAGAAGATACTAAACCGCCAATCACTGCATGCACCTCACTAATACATGTAAGAGCATTACAGGACATGTAGTACCGCGCTGTACTGTAGAGAGGCGTTACTAGACAGCGAATCACTGCATGCACCTCACTAATACATGTAAGAGCAGGACATGTAGTACCGCGCTGTACTGTAGAGAGGCGCTACTAGACCACCAATCACTGCATGCGCCTCAATAATACATGTAAGAGCAGTACAGGACATGTAGTACTGCACTGTACTGTAGAGAGGCGCTACTAGACTGAAAATTACTGCATGCACCTCACTAATACATGTAAGAGCAGTACAGGACATGTAATACCGCACTGTACTATAGAGAGGCGCTATAGACCACCAATCACTGCATGTACTTCCCTTATACATGTAAGAGCAGTACAGGACATGTAGTACCGCACTGTACTGTAGAGAGGAGCTACTAGACCGCCAATTACTGCATGTACTTCACTGATACAGTAAAATGTTTATCATAATGTGTAGGATCTTGAAACTACACTCAACATACAATGTTCCAGGAAAGACCATTGTATGTTGAATATATTGTATCCTTAAAGAGAACCTGTCACATGCAAAACGCACTATAAACTAAGTATTAATTCTGGTACCGGCTTACTTGTTACATCTGTAACTGTTTCGTTTTCTCTAGTTCTTGCGCTGTTGAGTTTTTCAAAATCTTTCCCCATTCATTATATATTAATCCTATGTCACATCACAGTCCGGCCTATGTCTGTATCCCTCCTCCCCTCCGCTCAAGTAATCTATTTCCTCGCCTGGTAAATCTCGCACCTGCGCAGCCAGTGCTTCACCCTGCGCAGGTGTATTGTGCTTTCCTGTAGATATGAAGAGACTGAACTTGCACAGTATAAACAGTGAAACATCGTTGTGTAATGCGCAAGCGCCGGCTATGTTCATACAGCGCATGCACGGGATTTCAGAGCTGGAGGGAGTAACCAGGGGGATGGACAAGCAAATAAAGGGGGCGTAACAAGAATAACAAGTGAGGAACACAATGGATCCATCTTCTGAGAAGATCATACATCGGACTCATCTATCCTCATTTACATACAACGCGAGAAAAATTCGGGAGATTATTTAGAAGGTAAAACAAGGTTGAAAAAAGGTCAGAGAGCGCAGAGGGTAATGAAATATGGGGAACATTATGCCGATATATCTAGGTCAATATCGAAATTGCATGTGACAGGTTCTCTTTAAACCATTGTGGTTTGAGGGATTGTACAATATTATGGGATTATAATCCCTTTAAGCAATGGACTATGCCATGATTTTCTTTCTGTTATATGTATATGTAGGTACACTTGAGATCTATAGATCTATAGAAGTCTTTGGTTGCCATATTAACATTTTGAGGTAATACTAAGCAAGAAAATACCCATATCCATGAAGCCCGATGCTAAGGAGAAGGGGCGGACATAATATATACAGTATCTCACAAAATTGAGTGCACCCCTCACATTTTTGCAACTATTGTATTATATCTTTTCATGGGAAAACACTGATATGACACTGATACAATGCAAAATAGTCAGTGCACAGCTTGTATAACAGTGTAAATTTGGTGTGCCCTCAAAACTCAACACAGAACCATCAATGTCTAAACCGTTGGCAACAACAGTGAGTAGACCCCTAAGTGAAAATGGATAAATTGTGCACAATTTGCCATTTTCCCTCCACGGTGTCATGTAACTAATTAGTATTACAAGATCTCCGGTGTGAATGGGGAGCAGGTGTGTTAATTTGGTGTTAGCGCTCTCATACTCTCTGATACTGGTCAACCTGGCACCTCATGGGAAAGAATTCTCTGAGGATCTAAAAAAAAGAATTGTTCTTCTACATAAAGATGGCCTACGCTATTAGAAGATTGCCAACACCCTGACACTGAGCTGCAGTGCGGTGCCCAAGACCATACAGTGGTTTAACAAGACAGGTTCCACTCAGAACAGGCCTCGCCATGGTCGACCAAAGTAGCTGAGTGCACGTGCTCAGCGTAATATCCAGAGATTGTCTTTTCAAAATATAAATATGCCTCTAAAGGGGTGGAGGGTCAATCTGCAAGTGTTCAGACCATATAGTGCGCATTGCATTAAATTGGTCTACATGGGTGCCATACAAAAATGAAGCCTCTTCTAAAGATATTGTTCAAGAAATCCCGCAAACAGTTTGCATCAAGACAAGGAGACTAAGGACATGGATGACTGGAACCAGGTCCTGTGGTCTGATGAGACCAAGATAAACTTATTTGGTTCAGATGGTGTCAAGTGTGTGACAAGTGTGCCCTGCCTACAGTCAAGCATGGTGCCGGGAGTGTCATGGTTGGGGCTGCAAAAGTGCTGTCAGTTGTGGGGAGCTACAGTTCATTGATGGGACCATGAATGCCAACATGTACTGTGACAAACTGAAGAAAAGCATGCGCTGCAGGGCAGTATCCACCATGATAACGACCCAAAACACCTCCAAGAAGACCACTGTCTTACTAAAGAAACTGAGGGTAAAGGTGCTGAACTGGCCAAGCAGGTATCCAGACCTAAACCCTATTGAGCATCTGTGGGGCATCCGCAAACGGAAGGTGAAGGAGCACAAGGTCTCTAACATCCACCAGCTCTCTGATGTCGTCATGGAGGAGAGGAAGAGGATTCCAGTGGCTCCAACCTGTGAAGCTCTAGTGACCTCCATGCCCAAGAGAGTTAAGGCAGTGCTGGAAAATAATGGTGGCCACACAAAGGGCCACATGTATGAAAACGGTTTAGGTCTAAAACTCACTTTTTTGCCCATAGTAATCTATGGGCAACAAAGTGAGTTTTAGACCTAAACCGTTTTCATACATGTGGCCCAAAATGTTAACATTTGGGACACAATTTGTCCATTTTCACTTAGGGGTGTACTCACTTTTGTTGCCAGCGGTTTAGACATTGATGTCTGTGTGTTGAGTTATTTTGAGGGCACACCAAGTTTATACTGTTATACAAGCTCTTCACTGACTACAATACATTGTATTAAAGTGTCAGATCTTCAGTACTGTCCCATGAAAAGGTCTTATATAATATATAGGAAATTCCCTTTTATGGAGTGTGCTTCCTCCCTACGCCAATCCAGGAGTCCCACTCCTTTTACTTTTATCAAAAAATGTTGTATCACCTCATAGGTTTAAAAACTCACGGTTTACTTTATACACTGTAATAAATGTACACAGTCCTAATCGGTTGCACGCACTTAATACCTTTTATAGCAAAAGCACGCTCCCATTTTAGAAAAGTCATAGATCAATCCATCGGGAATTGTGGAGGAACTGCCATAGTACTCGTGCGCTTGTTCCCCCCCAGGCACCCTCTTAGATTGTAAGCTCTTGCGAGCAGGGCACTCACACCTTGTGTCTCACCTGTAAGTAGCTTTCACTGTGTAAGTCTGTCTCTTGTCTGTAATTATACCCTCTAGATTGTAAAGTGCTACGAAATTTGTTGGCGCTATATAAATAAAGATTATTATTATTATTATTATTATTATTATATAATATACAGGAGATTCCCTTTTGTGGAGTGTGCTTCCTCCCTACGCCAATCCAGGAGTCCCCACTCCTTATTACATGTTTATCAAAAGATAATGTTGGCAACTGTAGGTTTAAAAAACTTCTTTACTTTATATCAAACTTGTAAAAACATTACACAGCCATGATCGGCTTACCGCACATAGAATACGCTTTTTCAGCCAACGAAACACGCTCATCCTCTGTTAGGAAAAGTCCATCAGATCAATCCATACGTGGAACATTGTGGAGGAGACGTGCCATAGTACTCGGTGCGCTGCCCCTTGCTGCAGCGTTTCAAAGGTAAGAATCCTTTTTTTTTCAGGTGAAGAAAAGGTATAATACAATATTTACAAAGATGTGAGTTGTGTACTCACCTTTGTTATATACTGTGTGTATATATATATATATATATATATATATATATATATATGTATATATATATATACCATATATACCATATATACCAGTCCAGACGGTATATGTTTTGTTATGTGACCACTGCCGCCATATTGCTACACCCCTGACATAATGGAAGAGGACTTTTAACTAAGGATAATTCTTCTTTAAAACTCAGTTACACAAGTGACTCAGCTGTTTCCCCCTTTTGGACTGGCTGCTAGAAGTAATTAGCTTGGGGATTGTTATGAATCTCTTCTAAGGGCATGTAGATGGATTATATACAATGACGGACAGATCTTCATCTCAGGAGCAGACCCTATGCATGTATATGTTCTTGGAAAGCTCTTGCACTGGGCCAGGCCTGGTGTCTGGTAGGTACTACTGTATACATTTGCTTTTCTGGAAGCAGCCTAGTAATTGCCCGGAATCGTCCAGAGAAAAAAATTGTTTAAAGAAGAATTTGTGGTGGTAGGTGGTGCTTATAATTCTGATTTCTCATGAGGATAATTCTGTTTGCATTATTATTTAAAGTCATCACAGTTATCACACACTTAAAGATATTTAATACAATTGATTGATGGGGCAATGCCCATTTCAGGCTAGGGTACACTGGGCCCAGCACAAAAAATAACCCTGAGGACCATTTTGACTTTTTCTCCATTGGTGCCTGTCTAATTTGTTTTGCTGTAAACACCTCAATATCACCTTGGTGCCACCACCAGGCAATCCTTACCCAGAAGGGAATCCTTTTGCGAACCAGACTGACCCTGGTCAACACTTCCCCATAGATTGCTCTACCAGCAGTGTAAATAAAAACCAGGGTCAACATGTATGATTATTGTCGCCCAGGCGCCATTTTTTTGCGCATATTAGTAGCGTAGAATGTGCCTGAATCTATGAACCTGGTCTACTGTGGGTCATAGATTTAGTGCTTTCTAGCTATAAAGTGACACTTCTGGCTCAGGTAAACCACTTTTAAAGTGCTCTACCTGTTCCAGCAGTAATGCACCTGGATTTACCGTACTAAAGCTATAAATGTATAGTTTCATACAGCTGTAGTGCGACACACCCCATAGCACACCCCTGATCTCAGGAGCATTACAAAATGCTGCGTTCACTTTATAATGCTCTAATTAAGGAGTGCGTCTGATTAAAAATCTAGAAAACGGGGCTGCGGCAGTTTTCAGGCTGAAAAGACGCCACATTTCTGTTGCAACTCTGTATATACATGTCGCCCCAGGTGTACTGGACCAGGACAAGGCATTTTGGTGTCCTAGGCAACCTCTGGGACCTGAAAAATGACCCTTTGGGCTGTGTCCTCCTCAACTAAATGAAATGGGAAAAAACACAATTGCGGTATCTTTTTTTGGAGGTGCGGCATAAATCATGTTATCTTTATTCTGTGGACAAGTAGAATTTCAATGATTTTTTTTAATTTGCTTTGGAGCACCATTTTCTGAGACCAGTAAGTTTTTTTCTGTCTACAAACCTGTGTGAGGGCTTGTTCTTTTGAAAACTGAAGTGTGGTTTTCATTGGTATATTCTAGACACTTGAGACTTTTTGATCACTTTCTAGAACAATTATTGTTGAGGCAAAGCAACAGCAAAAACCCTGCACTTTTGGAACTGGAGTTTTTTATGGCATTCACTATATGGGATATACAGGGAGCACAATCACTTGTACACTATTCTGCAATACTAACGTATAGCAGAATAGTGTGCAATTACAGTGCTCCTATTATAACCTGCCTCTGAAGTCACTGTTGTTTGCAGAAACTAGGGGGAATAGTGTGAAGTTACAGGTCTCCTCCTATTACATCCTGTCTCATCCCCCTAGGGTACTTGAACACTAGGGAACACGATCCCTTGTACACTATTCTGCAATGCTAATGCATAGCAGAATAGTGTGCAATTACAGGGCTCCTATTATAACCTGCCTCTGATGTCACTGTTGTTTGCAGAAACTAGGGGGAATAGTGTGAAGTTACAGGTCTCCTCCTATTACATCGTGTCTCATCCCCCTAGGGTACTTGAACACTAGGGAACACCATCCCTTGAACACTATTCTGCAAAACTAATGTATAGCAGAATAGTGTGCAATTACAGGGCTCCTATTATAACCTGCCTCTGATGTCAATGTTGTTTGCAGAAACTAGGGGGAATAGTGTGAAGTTACAGGTCTCCTCCTATTACATTGTGTCTCATCCCCCTAGGGTACTTGAACACTAGGGAACACCATCCCTTGTACACTATTCTGCAATACTAATGTATAGCAGAATAGTGTGCAATTACACTCTCTGATTTACCCTCTGATGTCAATGTTGTTTGCAGAAAACTGGGGGGAATAGTGTGAAGTTAAAAGGTCTCCTCCTATTAAAATCGTGCCCTCATCCCCCTTGGTACTTGAACACTAGGGAACACCATCCCTTGTACACTATTCTGCAAAACTAATGTATAGCAGAATAGTGTGCAATTACATCCTGCCTCTGATTTCACTGTAATTTGCAGAAACTAGGAGGAAGACATAGAAAGAGCTGCTAGAAGGAAGTGTGTCCATGTGTGGCTGAAGCCACACGGCAGCTGTTTGGTTTTGGTGTTCAGTGTCAAAATAAATTTGACCTGTGGTCTCTGTGATTTAAACATTGACTAGTGTGAAGTGAAAACTGCCATATAAAAAGACTATTAAATCTGAGTTTTAGCATATTCATACATTCTCTACCACCCAGAGTAACTAGTAATTACCAAGCTTTTTCCACTCTATAGTGAGTCACAACCACCAAGCTTATTGTGCCTTCCAATTTAAACTGTAACCATCAAGTGTAGTGTACCACTCCACATGTTTAACCCATTAAACATGTAGCCATTAAAATTTTCTGCCATTCTCTTGAGAAAAAGAAAAGGAAATTAATGTGTCCAACCATAACCTGCAATCATTTCTATCAAGGGAAACTCAAGACCAGTCACCTCATATATCCTATAATCTCCAAATTTTTCTTTACCTTATCCCTAATTGTAGGATGATGTTGCTTTGTGGTGTCATTTGTCCTTTCCATTGAAATCAAGTGGACTCCAAACGGGGGTTCTCACTGATATGAATGGAGAACATATGCAAGAAGGCAGCATCCTTTTTAATTTTGTTGGGGAGCCCAGCTTCTGGACCCCACTAATCTATTCTGGGAAAATACCGTTCGTGTAGCAGAAATCTAATTAGATGCAAAATTTTAGGACTTGGTTCTCAGTTTTTTTCTTTATCCATAAGTGGTACAACGACAACTCTTTCAGGTATCAGATAACATAACTGGCATATAAATATAAAATAGTGCACTTAGATTTTTCAGGGTATCCGGTGCCATCTGGATGACGGAAGGAAATACAGATCAAAGTGTCACATAAGTTGTCACACGATACGTGATGAGTTTTATTTAGTTTTATGCCTTTAAATATAGTACTTGGTAATACATGGCTGAGGTAGGACAATCCTGGACACCTCCATGTAGCACAGACCATTAACAGATGCTCTTTAGCATGGCAGAGTAGCATGCTTGATTAGGATTACTGCTCTCTTACCTCTGTTTGTGGATCATCATGACCATAGAAATTTTAGGGTCCTGTAGTAAAATTTAGTATAAGACCAAGGAAGAGGTTCAGTGCCAGGCCCTATATCCTTCATACCCTGTTTCCCCGAAAACAAGACACCTCCGAAAATAAGACCTAGTGCATTTTTTTATGCAATTCAGAGTTTGGCTGCTTATGTTGATGTTTGTGATGAAATCACTACAGTATATTAATACAGGTTGATGTTTTGTTCAACAATAAATGTGAATTATTGTTCATAGAAGAAAAAACATCCCCTAAAAATAAGTCTTAGCTCGTCTTTACGAGCAAAAATGAATATAAGACACTGTCTTATTTTCAGGGAAACAGGGTATGTCCTGCCACAGGGGCAGGGTTAGGAATAACGTTATAAGACTGTGCTGCAGACGTTTCTTCTGGAGATTTCTGTAATCCAGATATAAAGAGGACATTCCAAGGAATAGAGTCCTACATATAAAGGCATCGGGAGAGAAAGGACAATATGTTTGCAAACCACTGACTTTGTGGTAACATTGGCAAAAAGTGAAGTATTTGTCCATAGCAACTAATTAGATTGCAGTTCTAATTTCGTAGAGGGTTATAAGATAGAGGAGAGAAGCTGAGCTCTGTGATATATAGGGTCAGGCTTGGACTGGCCCACAGGGGAATAGGGGAAACCGTCGGTGGGCCCCTGAGCATGGGAGAACTAAAGTTGGTTTTAACCCTATCATTCTCGTAGAGGCAAAAAGCAAGATCAGAATAATAGGGAGGCATGTACGTCATTATCAGTAACTTTTTGGGTGGGCTCCTAAACAAAACACCATCGGTGGGAGCCATAAAAAACTCAATGGTGGCCCTAGAGGCAACTATCACTGTGTTCCTAGGACCCCAGTCCGACATCTGTTTTAGGGTTATATGAAAAGAGGAAGAAGCTGAGCTCTGTGATAATAGGGTTATTTAAAAGAGGGGAGAAGCCCGAACCCCTGTAATATATAGGGTTATTGATAGAGGAGAGAAGCTGAGCTCTGTATATATAAAGGGTTATATAATAGAGGGGAAAGGGCCTGAGCTCTGTGATATATAGGGTTATATGATAAGGGAAAAAAAGCTGAGCTCTATGAATATATAGGGGTTATATGAAGAGGGGGAAGCTGAGCTCTGTGATATATAGGGTTATATGATAGAGATGAGAAGCTGAGCTCTGTGATATATAGGGTTTTTATATAAGAGGAGAGACACGAGCTCTGTGATAATAAAGGATTATGTGATAAGGGAAGAAGCTGACTCTGTGGATATAGGGTTATATTGATAGGGAAAGGAGCTGAACTCTGTTAAATAGGGTTATATGAAGAAAGGGGGAGAGGAGCTGAGCTCTGTATATTAGGTTATATGATGAGGGGAGAAGCTGAGCTCTGATATATAGGGTTAAAATGATAGAGGAGAGAAGCTGAGCTCTGTGATAATATGATTAATTTATAAGGAGAGAAGCGAACCCTGTAATATATAGGGTTATTTGATAGAGGAGAAAAGCTGACTCTGTGATATATGGGCTATATGACAGAGGAGAGAACCGAGCTCAGTGATTTTATAGGGTTATATGATAGAGGGAAAAGCTGAGCTCTTTAATTTTATGGGTTATATTTATAGAGGAGAGAAGCGAGCTCTGTGATATATAGGTTATAACGATAGAGGAGAGAAGCTGAGCTCTGTGATATA
The DNA here is from genome assembly GCA_025379985.1 of Phyllomedusa bahiana. Classification (NCBI taxonomy): domain Eukaryota; kingdom Metazoa; phylum Chordata; class Amphibia; order Anura; family Hylidae; genus Phyllomedusa; species Phyllomedusa bahiana. Next base: position 28,000 of record JAODAL010008911.1, read on the forward strand.
TAGGGTTATATGATAAAGGGAGAGGAGCTGAGCTCTGTGAAAATATAGGATTATATGATAAGGAAAAAGAATTGAGCTTTGGGGATATATAGGTTTATGATAGAGGAGAGAACTGAGCTCTGTTATATAGGTTTATGATAGAAGTAGAGAAGCTGAGCTCTGTGATACATAGGGTTATATGAGAGAGGAGAGAAACTGAGTTCTGTGATATATAGGTTATATATAGAGGAAGAAGCTTAGCTCTGTGTTTTATAGAGTTATATGTAAGAGGAGAGAAGCTGAGCTCGTGTGATACTAGGGTTATGTGAGAGGAGAGAAGCTGACTCTTTTTGATATATAGGGTTTATATGATAGGGAGGAGCATGAGGTTCTGTGATAATAGGGGTTTTATGAGAGAGGAGAGAAGCTGAGCTCTGTGATACATAGAGTTTATATGATAGAGGAGGAGGAGCTAACCTTGTGATATAGGGTTATATGATAGATAGAAAAGCTGAGCTCTGTGATATTAAGGGTTATTGATAGATGAGAGAAAGCTGAGCTCTGTGATATATAGGGTTATATGATAGAGGAGAGAAGCTGAACTCTGTGATATATAGGGTTATTTAAAGATAGAAGAACGGGTGAGCTCTGTGATTTATAGGGGGTATAGGATAGAGGAAAGAAGCTGAGCTCTGTGATATATAGGGTTTATATGAGAGAGGAAAGAAGCTGAGCTCTGTGATACATGAGTTTAATGATAGAGGGAGGAGCTGAGCCTTGTGATATATAGGGTTATATGATAGAAGAGAAGCTGAGCCTGTGATATATTTGGGGTTTTATGATAATGAGAAAAAGCTGAGCTCTGTGATATATAGGGTTATATGATAGAGGAGAGAAGCTGAGCTCTGTGATATAAAAGGTTATATGATAGAGGGAGAAACGCTGAGCTCTGTGATGTATAGGTTATAGGATAGAGGAAGAAGCTGAGCTCTGGATATATAGGGTTATATGATAGAGGAGAAAGCTGAGCTCTGTGATATATAGGGTTATATGAGAGGAAGAAGCTGACTCTTTTGATATATAGGGTTATATGATAGTGGAGAGAAGCTGAGCTCTGTGATATATAGGGTTTTAATGAGAAGAGAGAAGCTGAGCTCTGTGATATATAGGGTTATATGATAGAGGAGAGAAGCTGAGCTCGTGTTATAAAAGGGTTATATGAAAGAGGAAGAAGCTTGAGCAAAGTGAATATAGGGTTATATGATAGAGGAGAGAAGCTGAGCTCTGTAATACATAGGTTTATATGATAGAAAGAGAGAAGCTGAGCTCTGTGATATATAGGGTTATAGATAAGGAAGAAGCTGAGCTCTGTGATTAATTTGCGTTATATGATAAGGGGAGAAGCTGAGCATGTGTTATATAGGGTTATATTGATAGAGGAGAGAAGCTGAGCTCTGTGATATATAGGTTTTTATGATAAGGAGAGAAGCTGAGCTCGTGATACATAGGGTTATATGAGGGGAAGGGAAAAGCTGAGCTCTGTGATAAATAGGGGTTTTATAAAGAGAGGAGAGAAAGCGAGCTCTGTGATATATAGGGGTATATGATAGATGAGAGAAGCTGAGCTCTGTGAATATATAAGGTTATATGATAGAAGAGAGAAGCTGACTCTGTGATATATAGGGGTTTTATGATAAGGGGGAGGAGCTGACTCTGTGATATAATAGTGTTAATATAGTGGAGAGAAGCTGAGCTCTGTGATATAAAGGGTTTATATGATAGAAGAGAGAAGCTGACTCTGTGATATATAGGGTTAAAATGAAAAGAGGAGAGAAGCTGAGCTCTGTGTATATAGGGTTATATGATAAGAGAGAAGCTGAGCTATGTGATATAGGGTATATGATAAAGAGAGAAGCTGAGCTCTGTGATACATAGGTTTATATGAGAGGGGGAGAAGCAGAGCTCTGTGATTAAATATTAGGGTTATATGATAGAAGAGAGAACTAGCTCTGTGATATAGGGTTATTGATAGAGGAGAGAGCTGAGCTCTGTGATAAAAGGGGTTTTATATAGAAGAGAAAAAGCTGAGGGTCTGTGATATATAGGGGTTTATATGATAGAAGAGAGAAGCTGAGCTCTGTGATATATAAAGGGGTTTTATGATAGAGGGGAAAAAGCTGAGCTCTGTGTTATATAGGGTTATAAATAAGGAGAGAAGCTGAGCTATGTGTATATAGGTTATATGAAGAGGAAGAGGAGCGAGCTCTGTGATACATAGGGTTATATGATAGGAGAGGAGCTGATCTCTGTGATATATAGGGTTATATGATAGAGGAGAGGAGCTGAGCTATGTGATCTATAGGGTTATATAGATATACAAAAATGGAATGGGAAACAAAAAGGCGCACACTGATAGTGTAATATTGTTAAAAATATGATAAAATTTTACATTCAAATTGCTCACCTGAGCCAGTTGTACTATACAGTAGTACAACTCATTTGAAGATTCAAGTCCACTAGTCCAGCTGCTGACGACTCTAAAACACTCTTTCTCCGCACACGGAGATCCAAGGATTAAAATCTTAGATATGCAGACTATGAATAGCTGCTAAATTCAAAGAGTTCCAGCGCTTTGACTTCGGTACGGCACCTCAGGTACAGGATTCACACTATACCTCAAATTCTCATTTATTATGCAATTCAAATGTTTAAAAATGATCTAGTAATAAAAAAAAAAACCTCATAAAAATCCAAATTGCTACTCAACGCGTTTCGCACGTCTCTACCGTGCTTCATCAGGAGTAATGACCTCAAAGGCGATTACCTGTTATATATCACTCTTCCTCTAATGAACTTTCAATTCTGTTTCATTTTTGGCTCTGCTTTTTACACAGAAATCCTGCATAAACCATATAAATCTATATATCACAGAACTCCGTTTCTCTCCCTCAGACCCTGCTCTCAGGACAGCATAAATCATCTGATATGTTCTCTTTAATGTGTAGCCACTAAGAGGGGTTCTCCACTTCGGACAGTGCCTACTTGTTAGAAGGATTTATTGGCAAAAGATGATTGCTTATAGTCCTGCTGCTGGGACGTTCTGTGATCACCTGTGCTCTGTTGGGAATCCCAGCAGTCAGATCACCTGCAGCGCCACAACAGGAGATATGAGGCATTACACGGAGCCTATTCAAATCAATGTGGTGCCTGTGTAATGCAGGAAAGGACTGGTCCTCCAGAGCAAGAGACGCTCTTTGTAACCTCTCTCCCTTTTGGCCAAAAGATAAGGAACCTGAACAGAGGACCTCCCCTCCATTACCTTGTAATTCCCTAATAGGGCAGGTGAAAATAGGTTTTCTGATCCGGATAATCTCCTTAACCCCTTAACCACCACCCATTGTCTTTTGATGGTGGGCAGTGCAGGTTGTTTTTTTTATAGAAGGGCTTTGCAGCTCCCAACTGCGCAGCTGCACTAGGAACAGTGCTGTAGTTAACAGCTCTGTTCCTAGAGAAGTCTCTGTAAGCACCGGGAAGCAGAGGAAACCTCCGTTCTCCGGCGCTTAATCCTTTGATTGCCGCGGTCCATGACTGTGGCATAACCATAGAACATTCCCTTGCTCCATCGGGTGATTGGGACTCCCGGTGACCCAATGGAGCCTGAGGAACATCTGTACAGTCAGCCCTGGAAACCTATAGTAGCTGCAGGGCTGTCTGTATAGGAAGGCTGCAGTCAGGGCACACTGTGTGTTGCCCTGACTGCAGTCTGTGTCATACTGACACAGAAGGTAATGTATTAGCATACATGAATATGTTAATACATTACTAAGTGTAAAAAAAAAAAAAAAAAGTGTTAAATGGTCATCCCTTATTGGGATTAAAAAAGTTTAAAAAAATCAAAATAAAAAAGACAAGTGTAAAAAAAAAATAGAATGAAAGTAAATATTTAATAAAAAGTTATTGTGCAAGCATTACACAAAAAAACTACCTACACATATTAGATATCTACTGGACTGTAATCACCTGTATAATTCATATACTAGGTTATTCAGTGTGAAATGTGAATGGTGTAAAGAAGATAATAAAAAAGCAAAAAAGTGAATGCAAAAATTTAAAAAAATTCTACAGTAATTTATTTGTAAACTTAAACTATGCCCCCCCAAAAATACAACTTCTTCTGCATAAAACAAAACAAGGCCTCACACAACTGGGTTACTTAAAAGTTACAACTGTTGAAACGCAAGGAGGCAAAAACTACACAATTTAGCTGGTCATTAAGGGCGACATATATGTATGGGGCCAAAAAACTAGCGCAGCCCGGTTCACTTTATTTGTAGCCAGGCACACTCCAAACTGCGGCACATCAGAGAGCGCCTGCGGCACTATATAATGCACCTGAGAACGCAGGTGTGTTACATTACATCCATATGAAACTACACATTTATAGCTTCAGTACGGCAAATCCAGGCGCATTACTGCTGGAAAAAAAGGAGGGGGCACTTAAAAAAGTGGTTCCCGGGGCCAAAGTGACGCTTTGTAGCAAGCAAGCTCTAAATCTCCTCAGTAGAACAGGTTGATTGATTCAGGCTCATTCTACGCTACTGACGCACGCAAAAAAGATGGCACCCTGAGTACATAATAACAAGGAGAAGATTTGTAGCTGCACAAATCACATAGATGTAATAATAATACTACAAAAATGCTGTAAAAAATGCCTGTAAAGTTGAAAGCTCTAATTAAACACAATCCTAATGGTCGTGCAGCTTCATATTCCGGGGATGTAGCTGGGGCTTCTGTGTGATCCATTTACTTATAATGGCTTCCATGGAAGCACATTCAACTCCAGACAGGCACGGGCATGTTGGGAAGTCTTATAGTCTTAAAGGCAAAACTGCCAACGTTTCAGATGGTAAGAGAGAGAACACATGGTCCACTATATGGAAGAGCCACTATTTCCTGCAGAAAGCCCAACGTCAAACTCCTGGGCCCTAATACAAAATCTGTAACATGGCCTCTATCAACCATGTGTGATTTATAATAATGGCATCGTCCTTTATGACAGGCTCTGCAAGCCTCTTTTCCTATACACTGATCATCCATAACATGAAAGGGGTTGTCTCACTACATTGATTCATCTCACCTCAGTCCTGTTTGCTTGTTTTCATTTTGAATTCAGGGTCGTGTTTACTGGCTTCCACTAGTCTGCAGTAGAAGCCAGGTCTGTAGCTATAGCAACCAGTGCTGACAGCCTATCGGGAAGATCAAACAGGTCTGTAGCTATAGCGACCTGAGGAGCTGATACAGCCCATACTATAGGTGGTATCCAGAATAGTAGCACGTTAATGGACATATATTGCAAAGTGACTTGTTTTTGCAAGCATTTACCCAGCAACCTAAAAAGTATATACTTCTTGTGTGGGATATTACATTGCATCCGGTGATTGTTTACAGGGAAAAGAAATCTCATTACTATACAAGCAGTCCCTGGGTTACGAACGGGATAGGGACTGTAGGTTTGTTCTTAAGTTGAATTTGTATGTAAGTCAGAACAGGTATATTTATTAAATGTAACTCCAGCACAAAAGGTTTTTTTAGTTTTGGGTAGTGCAGGGTGACACAATAAGTTCCTGGTAGGTTATCACAGGTTTCTGAAGCCGACTGCATCCCACAGCTGCTGGAGGGTCCATAGAGCCAACACCACCATCCAGGGGCTCCACAGATGCTGGAGGGTCCATAGAGCCAACACCACCATCCAGAGGCTCCCACAACTGCTGGATGGTCCATAGAGCCAACACCACCATCCAGGGGCTCCCACAACTGCTGGAGGGTCCATAGAGCCAACACCACCATCCAGGGGATCCCACAGCTGCTGGAGGGTCCATAGAGCCAACACCACCATCCAGGGGGACACAGCTACTGGAGGGTCCATAGAGCCAACACCCCCATCCAGGGGCTCCCATAGCTGCTGGAGGGTCTATAGAGCCAACACCACCATCCAGGGGCTCCCACAGCTGCTGGAGGGTCCATAGAGCCAACACCACCATCCAGGGGCTCCCACAGATGCTGGAGGGTCCATAGAGCCAACACCACCATCAGGGGCTCCCACAGCTGCTGGAGGGTCCATAGAGCCAACACCACCATCCAGGGACTCCCACAGCTGCCGGAGGGTCCATAGAGTCAATGGCATACTCAGAACCCTGGGGTGGCCCTTTAAGATGGTTGTCACGGGTAACGGTGTATGGCACGAGGGTAATATGGTGGCTAACTTCCCCAGGGACCTGAGTACCCAAAAATTCTTCGTTGTCCCTAGTCAAGACACCAATCACTAGACGACCAATGCCAGGGTTCGGAAACAACGGTAGTTGTATTTATTTGCAGCAATAACTAGTTGAGCCCTTGTCTCTGGATGCAACCAGGAATACAATAACTGTGTTGCAGTAACAATGACTTGACTTGAGTATGATGTAATAGCGGCAGCTTTGATAATGATACAACAGTCTCTGCTTATGTGTCAGACTCTGGTAACTTGAGATGCTGGGAGTAGTATTACTTTAGAAAGATAACTGATTACAGACCTTATTCCTGAAGAGTGGATTCTTACACCAAGAGGCTTTGAGAAAAAAACCTGGTTTGAAGGACCTCTGATTCTTGAATACTCGGATTTGAGACAGACTGAAGCTACTTCCGCACGCGTTGAGGGCATGAGAAGTGCGTGGATCTCTGACTTGAAAGCAGGAGAAGACTATGACCGCTGGTGGGAGACCCTCTATTCCCAGATGGTCGGACAGAAGGTTTTCTGACTGGACTTGCACCTCCTGAGTAGCACTGGGAATCCTGTGTGAGTCCCTTAGGTGTAGGAAAATTTTAAGGACAGGTTTGAGGTAGGCTAGGGGCCTAGCAGAATGGCTGAGGTGAGCCAGGGAGCAACACACACCTTGACTTGCCGGAGACCTCGCACACCTCCCGATGGAGGAGCAGAGACTAACTAACTAATTGCCTAACTGCCCAACTGCCTAACTGCCTCTGGCCAGCCGTAGGTGTTGGCATGGTAGCAGAGGGGTCACATGTCAGAGAGCTATTGCATCATTTTGAACGACAGGTTATGCAGACAATCAGCAGATATACATGTTATACATAGGCAAATGTTATAACAAGGAACCAAACAGCAGAGGGCGACCTAGAAAATACTTTAGACTGCAATATTATGATTTCTTTTCTGCACTGAAACATTGTGACAGAATACAGCAAAATATGGAACAAAGAAATCTTCAGTGCTGGGTCACTACATCAACACCACCATCTGCACCGGGGCCCCATACAAAATAGGGTTAGCAAAGCTGCAGTGACATCCATCTGCTCCGGGGCCACAGACACAGAAGGGTTAGCAGAGGTGCAGTGACATCCGTCTGCTCCGAGGCCCCAACACAGTAGGGTTAGCAGAGGTGCACTGACATCTTTCTGCTTCGGGGCCATATACACAGTAGGGTTAGCAGAGGTGCAGTGACATCCATCTGCTCCGGGCCCCATACACAGTAGGGTTAGCAGAGGTGCAGTAACATCCGTCTGCTTCGGGGCCCCATACACAGTAGGGTTAGCAGAGGTGCACTGACATCCATCTGCTCCGGGCCCCATACACAGTAGTGTTAGCAGAGGTGCAGTGACATCCGTTTGCTCCAGGGCCCATCACATGTCTTAGCAAGGTGCAGTGACATCCCTGTCCAGCCTATAACAGTAGGTTAGCAGAGGTGCACTGACATCTGTCTGCTCCGGGGCCCCATACTCAGTAGGGTTAGCAGACGTACAGTGACTTCCATTTGCTACGGGGCCCCAAACACAGTAGGGTTAGCAGAGGTGCAGTGACATCGGTCTGCTCCAGGGCCCCATACACAGTAGGGTTAGCAGAGGTGCAGTGACATCCATTTGCTACGGGGCCCCATACGCAGTAGGGTTCACTGAACTGTTGTATTAGACACGTCTTGGTTGTTTCCTGGGTCACTTTGGTTGTGAGCTGCTCCACTGCAGCGTCAGTCCACCCTCATGCACCTTCATAGTCGACGTTCACCTCTCACATTAATGGCACATGGTGCTCCATAGTTTCCACATTGATTATTCCCAACGGCGCCATTTCTCCACTGACAATTCCCTTTCATCACAGCAGCCGCCAACAGGTCACAAACTGCGCAGTTTCAGAAATACTGGCACTCTAGGCCCGAAAGCCAATAATCACCCCTTTTTGCAACTCTGATAAATTGCCCCTTTTACCCCTGACAGAGGGATATCTTTGCCGACACCCCATTGCACACCCCATATACCCATCAAGCTACGCATGACATCCCATACATGCTACGCGCTGCCGACGTCGAAAGTAGCAAGTGGTCATAATAATGTGACTTGATTTTCTGGATTGTCCCCTTAAACCCCTTAAAGCGGGGGATCCCTAGAATAACAAAGAATGGCATAAACAGCACAGCGCCATCATTACCAGCTCCGTGAAGCAAGTCCCTGTCATTACCAAGATGTGCAGTGAAACAGGTCAGCGCACAATCTACTTCATCACTTTCCTAATCCTAAAACAGCTTGATGTTTTATGTGCCGCGCTCATTCAGAGCTCACAGATAGTATAGTTTCAGCTTAAGCTCTTCGACTTCCGGATGGTGATTCCAATTGAATGTTTCGTGCTTGTGAGGATTAAACGCATAGTCAGTGGCAAATTACAGAAACATCTGTATAAGCATCCTCCTTCCACCGAGGGCTAATCCACAGGGGGGAGAAAAAAATGAATTAATTCTACATTTAAGATGTATTTTGCAGACTGTGTCAGCTAAACAGCGCACTAAAAAGTGTTACATGTGGGATGGAAAACGAAGTAACTGTGAGGCTATGTTCACGCGGCGTAATTGCGGGGCGTACAGTACGGCCGCAATTACGCCGGGTGTTTGGGAGTCGCGCTTATCGGCGCATACTCCCGTGGTGCTGGGGGACCGGCAGCCCCCCGGCACCATATACTGTCATTACTCGCGGCGTACAAGCATGTCAAATATCTCTCTGCGCCTACAATACGACCGTATTGTACGCCCGGGAAGAGTAGGCGTAATCCATAGTTCTCTATGAGAACTGTGGATTACCGAAATTTCGGTGCACATCTCGCTCGTATTAGAGCGCAAATACGACGCAAAATGCGCGCCGAAAGTACCCCGTGTGAACATAGCCTGAGTCTATGAAAAAGCGCACAATTTTAACTTTCTTAACCCATTAAGGACCAAGCGTTTTTTTCGTCCTATTTGTTTTTCCTCCCCACCTTCCAAGAGCCGTCGCATTTTAATTTTCCCATTTACATAGACATATACAAGCTTGTATTTATTGCGGGATAAAAATGTACTTTGTAATGGTTCCAGTGACCGTACCATGTAATGTACTGGGAAACCGCCAAAAACTTCTTAGTGAGGATGAATGTGGAAAAAACTTAGGGCCACATGTAAGAAAATTGTCTAGATCTAAAACACCAATCAGAAAGCCCCTTTCATTCATATAGTGCTCTGGAAAACTGAAAGGGGAGCTCTGATTGGTTGCTATGGGCTCTGATTTGTTGCTATGGGCAACAAAATGAGTTTTAGACCTAGACAGTTTTCATACATGTGGCCCTTAATTTTTGTGGGGGTTTTGTTTTTATGTCATTCATTATTTGGTATCGGCATTCTATGGGTCGATATATTATTCTAGTAACACCAACTTCTCTTTATGTTGTAGGCAGGCCCGTACTGCCCATAGGGTAAACCGGGAATTTGCCCGGCGGGCCGCTGGGGTCAGGGCCGCTGGGGTCCGGCCATGTACAGGGGCTGCAACGGCCGCATATACGACCGGACCCCTGTGCCACACCGACCCAGCCATGCAGCCATCACGGCCGCCGCCTGCACCGCGCGGTGCAAGCAGCGGCCGAGGCTGAACAGCTGGTATCTTCTGATCCCGTCTGTTCAGCTCCCAGGAGGCCGCGAGGCAAGCGCGCGATGTAATGACGTCATCGCGCGCCTGCTCCGCGGCCCGCGCTCTGCTGCCAGCGGACTCCGGACAAGGAGGAAGCAGAGACATCAGGTAAGTATTGGTTTTATTTTTTTAAACTACGAGCCCTGCCTACCTATATACTGCCCTGCCTGCTACCTATATACTGCCCTGCCCAGGGGCGTAACTACCGGAGTAGCAGGGGTAGCAGTTGCTCCGGGGCCAACGCGCTTGGGGGGGGCCTGCGCCCCGGGGCAGCTGCTACCGCGTCCGCGACCCCGGTAATGCCGCTCCTGTGCCCCCCGGCAGTGAACTTAACAGTTCACTGCGGCGGGCGGAGAGCTGAGGGGCTCGGCGCATCACGCCTCTGAATGTTCAGAGGCAGCGCTGCCCGGAGATAGCAGAATGGAGTGACACTCGCTCCACCCTGCTACTTCCCCTGCCGGCCCTCTGTGATCACGTGGGCCGCGGCGGTGATGTCACATCACGCGCCGCCGCTCTGAGCACAGAGCTGCAGAGAAGCTGCAGCGCGGCGCATCCAGGAGGTGGACGAGTAAGTAAGGAGTTTCTTATTTTACTGCCCCCTACCCTGCCTATACACCCCCTAGCCTGCCTCTACACCCCCTAGCCGCCTATACAGCCCCTGATGCCTATACAGCCCCTGCGCCTATACAGCACCTAGCCTGCCTATACAGCCCTAGTCTGGCTATACAGCCCCTAGCCTGTCTATACAGCCCCCTAGCCTGCCTATACAGCCCTGCCTATACCCCCTAGCCTGCCTATACAGCCCCCTAGCCTGCCTATACAGCCCCTAGCCTGCCTATACAGCCCCTAGCCTGCCTATACAGCCCCTAGCCTGCCTATACAGCCCCCTAGCCTGCCTATACAGCCAGGGCTGTCTTTACAGCACTATGGGCCCCTGGGCAGAGCTGTGCACTGGGCCCCCCCCCCCCCCCCCAAAAAAAAACAAAAAAAAAAACACAACTACTCACAGAAACAAATATATAGATTACTGCTAACAAACTTTTGACCTACAGCACCGCCATCTAGCAGCTCAGGTCACCATTACATGACAGAGACTACAGCACTGGTCGAATATAGAAACAAAAGTAACCCCTGACACCAGGGACTCACCGGAGACGTCCTGTCTGATCAGTCGTTCCTTGAATCGTTCTTTTTCCTCTTCTTCTGTCCAGACCACCATGAAAACCTTCTTCCGGCTGAACTCGTCCCGGGCAGAATGTAACCCACAAACTTCTTAGAATCCTTTTCCCACATGTGTTATGGACACCCCCATTAAATAAATAGGTAGTAATGTTACCCACCATTGAGTAGGTAGGTATGTAGACCCTAATAGGTAGGTATACAGCTCTTTGTAGGTACATATGCTGCCCCTGTAGGTAGGTTTACAGCCCCTGTAAGATGTATGGCCCCTTTTATATAGCCCCCTGTATAACTTATGGTCCCAGAAAAATATAGCCCCCAGGATATATCCCCAATAGTATATGCCCCGTTACAGAGCCCCCGGAAATACGTTCCCTTTATACAGCCCCTTTTTGTATGCCCCCTTTATATAGCCCCCTGTAGTATATACCCCCTTATATAAATGCCCCCTGTAGCCATGTCCCCTGTAGCCAGTGTCCCCTGTAGCCAGTGTCCCCTGTAGCCCCCTGTAGCCAGTGTCCCCTGTAGCCAGTGTCCCTTGTAGCCCCCTGTAGCCAGTGTCCCCTGTAGCCCCCTGTAGCCAGTGTCCCCTGTAGCCCCCTGTAGCCAGTGGTCCCTGTAGCCAGTGTCCCCTGTAGCCAGTGTCCCTTGTAGCCCCCTGTAGCCAGTGTCCCCTGTAGCCTTTTTCCCCCTGTAGCCCGCTGTAGCCAGTGTCCCCTGTAGCCAGTGTCCCCTGTAGCCAGTGTCCCCTGTAGCCAGAGTCCCCTGTAGCCAGAGTCCCCTGAAGCCCCCTGTAGCTAGAGTCCCCTGTAGCCAGAGTCCCCTGATAGCCCCCTGTAGCCAGAGTCCCCTGTAGCCAGGGTCCCCTGGAGCCCCCTGTAGCCAGTGTCCCCTGGAGCCCCCTGTAGCCAGTGTCCCCTTTAGCCCCCTGTAGCCAGTGTCCCCTGAAGCCCCCTGTAGCCAGAGTCCCCTGTAGCCCCCTGTAGCCAGAGTCCCCTGGAGCCCCCTGTAGCCCCCTGTAGCCAGAGTCCCCTGTAGCCCCCTGTAGCCAGAGTCCCCTGTAGCCCGCTGTAGCCTGTGTCCCCTGTAGCCCCCGTTAGCACGTGGCCCCTGTAGCCAGTGTCCCCTGTAGCCCCCTGTAGCCAGTGTCCCCTGTAGCCAGAGTCCCCTGTAGCCCCCTGTAGCCAGAGTCCCCTGTAGCCAGAGTCCCCTGTAGTCCCCTGTAGCCAGAGTCCCCTGTAGCCCCCTGTAGCCAGTGTCCCCTGTAGCCCCCTGTAGCCAGAGTCCCCTGTAGTCCCCTGTAGCCAGAGTCCCCTGTAGCCAGTGCCCTCTGTAGCCAGTGCCCCCTGTAGCCAGAGTCCCCTGTAGCCCCCTGTAGCCAGTGTCCCCTATAGCCCCCTGTAGCCAGTGTCCCCTATAGCCCCCTGTAGCCAGTGTCCCCTATAGCCCCCTGTAGCCCCCTGTAGCCAGTGCCCCCTGTAGCCAGAGTCCCCTGTAGCCCCCTGTATCCAGTGTCCCCTGTTGCCCCCTGTAGCCAGTGTCCCCTGTAGCCCCCTGTAGCCAGAGTCCTCTGTAGCTGAAAAAAAAACGATTTAAAAACTGTTACTTACCACTCCGCGCTCCCTGCTGTGGTCTGCGCTCCGGGAGCTTGTTTCCGGCATGAGGGGCGTGACATCATCACGCACCTACGCCGGGACGTTGCTCCCGGGATTTCCTAGGCCGGAAGCCTACGGGGCTGCCGGCCGAGGATATACAGCGTCGCGAGGTGAGTTTATCATCTCCTGCGCTGCTTAAAGACGCGGCGGGTCCGGCGGCCTCCTGCAGAGTGTCGCGCTGCCCGGACCCGCCGCAGGGGCTGTCGCTCCACTGGGCACGGTAGGCGGCTGCCCGGGAGGGGCCCCCCAAGGCTGGGGGGCCCCCGGGCAAGCGCCTACCTGGCCCAATGGGAAAAACGGCCCTGTATACAGCCCCTAGCCTGCCTATACAGCCCCTAGCCTGCCTATACAGCCCCCTAGCCTGCCTATACAGCCCCCAGCCTGCCTATACAGCCCCCTAGCCTGCCTATACAGCCCCTAGCCTGCCTATACAGCCCCCTAGCCTGCCTATACAGCCCCCTAGCCTGCCTATACAGCCCCTAGCCTGCCTATACAGCCCCCTAGCCTGCCTATACAGCCCCTAGCCTGCCTATACAGCCCCCTAGCCTGCCTATACAGCCCCCTAGCCTGCCTATACAGCCCCCTAGCCTGCCTATACAGCCCCCAGCCTGCCTATACAGCCCCCTAGCCTGCCTACAGCCCCTAGCCTGCCTATAAAGCCCCCTAGCCTGCCTATACAGCCCCCTAGCCTGCCTATTACAGCCCCTAGCCTGCCTATACAGCCCCTAGCCTGCCTATAGAGCCCCCTAGCCTGCCTTTACAGCCCCTAGCCTGCCTATACAGCCCCTAGCCTGCCTATACAGCCCCTAGCTTGTCTATACAGCCCCTAGCCTGCCTATACAGCCACTAGCCTGCCTATACAGCCCCCAGCCTGCCTATACAGCCCCTAGCCTGACTATACAGCCCCCTAAACCTGCCTATACAGCCCCCTAGCCTGCCTATACGACCCCTAGCCTGCCTATACAGCCCCCTAGCCTGCCTATACAGCCCCTAACCTGTCTATACAGAGCCCCCAGCCTGCCTATACAGCCCCCTATCCTGCCTGCCTCTATACAGCCCCCTAGCCTGCCTGCCCTATACCGCCCCAGCCTGCCTATACAGCCCCCCAGCCTGCCTATACAGCCCCCAGCCTGCCTATACAGCCCCCATCCGTCCTTTACCGCCCGCTAGCCTGCCTATACAGCCCCCAGCCTGCCTGTATACAGCCCCTAGCCTACCTGTATACAGCCCCCTAGCCTGCCTGTATACAGCCCCCTAGCCTGCCTGTATACAGCCCCCTAGCCTGCCTGTATACCCCCCCCAGCTTGCCTGTATACCCCCCCCCCCAGGCGGCCTTTATATCCCCCCAGCCTGCCTTTATAGCCCCCTAAAGGCTGCCTATATAGCTCTAAGGCTGCCTGCCTGAATAGCCCTATAGCTACCGTGAAGCCTGTCTGCCTATAGAGCCCCTATAGCTGCCTAAAGCTTGCCTACCTATATAGCCCCAGAAGCCTGCCTGTGGGGCCCCTTTAGCTAACTAAACCATACCTATATGGCCCCTATAGCCCACCTAACCCCTGTCTACCTGTATGGCTCCCTATAGCTACCTAAACCCTGCCTGCCTATATGGGTACTCTATTGGCTACCTAAACCTTGCCTATTTGGGGCCCCATATATCCTATTTAAACCCTGCCTGCCTAAATGGACCCCATATAGCCAGGGGGCAGGTGCCGGAAAAGTCAGGATTCTAAGATATCTGTGTCTAAATCTGCAGGGACAAGTGGTCGGGAGACGTTGTCATGATGGCGGACTGGACCGGATGCAGAACAAAGGGGAAAGTCAACGACTGGTCAGAGAAACGTCACCTGTGAGTCACAAGATGTAACTGCACTGTAATCACTTATATGTCTACAGAGCCTGTGTACACTGGTGTCTACCACTATATGGTCACTGTATGGAGGTAATATACAGTCTGCAGAGCCTGTGTACACTGGTGTCTACCACTATATGGTCACTGTATGGTGGTTATATACAGTCTGCAGAGCCTGTGTACACTAGTTTTATACCACTAAAATGGTCACTATAAGGCGGTACTATTGGTCTTTGTGTACTGATCAGTAATAGTGTAGCGGTAATAGTCACTTTGTGGTGGTAATTTGTGGTCATGTTCTGGCGGTATAATCAATTCCATATGTAGTAGGGTTATTGGTAATGTTGGTTTTGGTATAGTGGGATTTGTTTGGTAGCAGTATGATGTGAGTGTGATGGTGATATGTAGGGTGAGGTATTTGCCCCTTGTATTATCTACATTATCTAACAGCATGTCCTGGTACGTGGTCGTGGTCAGATAGGCGGGGGGGGGGGTAAAGTTTGCTTTGGGGCCCGGGCTTCTCTAGGTACCCCTGGCCCTGCCCTGCCTACCTACCTATATACTGCCCTGCCTGTTACCTATATACTGCCCTGCCTGCTACCTATATACTGCCCTGCCTGCTACCTATATACTGCCCTGCCTGTTACCTATATACTGCCCTGCCTGCTACCTATATACTGCCCTGCCTGTTACCTATATACTGCCCTGCGTGCTACCTATATACTGCTCTGCCTGATACCTATATACTGCCCTGCCTGCCTACCTATATACTGCCCTGCCTACAACCTATATACTGCCCTGTCTGCTACCTATATACTGCCCTGCCTGCTACCTATATACTGCCCTGCCTGCCTATATACTGCCCTGTCTGCCTACCTATATACTGCCCCTGCCTACCTATATATCCGCCCTGCCTGCCTACCTATATACTGCCCTGCCTACCTATATATCAGCTCTGCCCTGCCTACCTATATACTGCCCTGCCTGCCTATATACTGGCCCTGCCTACTTATATACTGGCCCTGCCTGGCTACATAGTGGCCCTGCCTGCCTATATACTGGCCCTGCCTACTTATATACTGGCCCTGCCTGGCTACATAGTGGCCCTGCCTGCCTATATACTGGCCCTGCCTACCTATAAGTGGCCCTGTCTGCCTATATACTGGTCCTGCCTGGCTACTTACTGGTCCGGCCTGGCTACTTACTGGCCCGGCCTGGCTAAATACTGGCCCTGCTGGCTAATTACTGGCCCTACCTGGCTAATTAATGCCCCTGGCCCTATATGGCTAATTACTGGGGGCAGCCCCAGCTAACTGGCTAATTACTAGGGGCAGCCCCAGCTAACTGGCTAATTACTAGGGGCAGCCCCAGCTACCTGGCTAGTTACTGGGGGCAGCCCCAGCTACCTGGCTAGTTACTGGGGGCAGCCACAGCTACATGGCTAGTTACTGGGGGCAGCCCCAGCTACCTGGCTAGTTACTGGGGACAGCCCCAGCTGACTGGCTAGTTACTGGGGACAGCCCCAGCTAGCTGGCTAGTTACTGGGGACAGCCCCAGCTACCTGGCTAGTTGCTGTGGGCAGCCCCAGCTACCTGGCTAGTTACTGGGGGCAGCTCCAGCTACCTGGCTAGTTACTGGGGGGAGCCCCAGCTACCTGGCTAGTTACTGGGGACAGCTCCAGCTACCTGGCTAGTTACTGGGGGCAGACCCAGCTACCTGGCTAGTTACTGGGGACAGCCCCAGCTACCTGGCTAGTTACTGGGGGCAGCCCCAGCTACCTGGCTAGTTACTGGGGGCAGACCCAGCTACCGTGGCTAGTTACTGGGGACAGCCCCAGCTACCTGGCTAGTTACTGGGGGAAGCCCCAGCTACCTGGCTAGTTACTGGGGGCAGCCCCAGCTACCTGGCTAGTTACGGGGGGCCGCCCCAGCTACCGGGCGAGTTACTGTGGGCAGCCCCAGCTACCTGGCTAGTTACTGGGAGCCGCCCCAGCTACCTGGCTAGTTACTGGGGGCAGCCCCAGCTACCTGACTAGTTACTGGGGAAAGCCCCAGCTACCTGGCTAGTTACTGGGGGCAGCCCCAGCTACCTGGCTAGTTACTGGGGGCAGCCCCAGCTACCTGGCTAGTTACTGGGGGCAGCCCCAACTACCTGGCTCGTTACTGGGGGCAGCCCCAGCTACCTGGCTAGTTACTGGGGGCAGCCCCAGCTACCTGGCTAGTTACTGGGGGCAGCCTCAGCTACCTGGCTAGTTACTGGGGGCAGCCCCAGCTACCTGGCTAGTTACTGGGGGCAGCCCCAGCTACCTGGCTAGTTACTGGGGGCAGCCCCAGCTACCTGGCTAGTTACTGGGGGAAGCCCCAGCTACCTGGCTAGTTACTGGGGGAAGCCCCAGCTACCTGGCTAGTTACTGGAGGCAGCCCCAGCTACCTGGCTAGTTACTGGGGACAGCCCCAGCTACCTGGCTAGTTACTGTACAGTGGAGAAAGCTGAATTTATCATCTTTTCACCATCCAACTTTACTCCTCGACATGATCTCTCTATCACAGTCAATGGCTCTACACTCTCACCAATCCCTCAAGTCCGCTGCCTTGGGATAACCTTTGACTCCTCTCTGTCTTTCAAACCACACATCCAAACCCTCACCTCTGCCTGCCGCTTCCACCAGAAAAATATCTCTCAAATCCACTCAGTCCTCAACTTTGATACTACAAAAATGCTGGTCCATGCCATTATCATCTCCCACCTAGACTACTGCAACATCCTTCTCTGTGGCCTCCTTCTAGCACTCTTGCTTCCCTCCAAACCATCCTCAACTCTGCTTCCCGTCTTATCCACTTCTCTCCTCACTACTCCTCTGCCTCAGCCCTCTGCCAATCCCTAGACAGGAAGTAGTAAAACCGACATTTTTGTACACCCTAGTGCATTGTTTATACAATGCAATAGACTGTATAAACAATTGTGACCCCGTAGTGGTCAAGCACCCTAGGGAGATTTAATGTTAAAGTTAAAGAAAATGTTTAAAACTGTAAAAAAAAAAATAAAAAATTAAACTAACAGCTGTTAGTTTCAAGAAAGGCTTAGATAACTACCTGAAACTAAAGAATATGAATGCGTACGTAGCTATGTAAAATTCTGGATCCTGGCTGGTGGCGGCTCTGGGGTCAGAGATGGGGTCTTGCCTTGTAGGATTCAGGGCATTAACCAGTGGGGAGGCTGGGCTTGAAGTCCTTGTCTCCCTCCCTTCACCCACATTTTCCCCACCCTTGGTTGAACTTGATGGACACGTGTCTTTTTTCAACCGTACTATGTAAATATGTAACCATGTAACTAAAAAGTTCAAATCACCCCCCTTTTGGCATTTTACAAATGGAAAAAAAAAAGTTACACATAATTGGTATCGCCAAGGCCAAAAAAAGTCTGATCTATTAAAATATAACATTATTTATCCCGTACACTGAACTCCGTAGACGAAAAAACCAGCAAAATTGTGGGGTTTTTGTGATTTCAGGTCCCCTAAAAATTGGAATAAAAATGATCACAAAAGTCACATCTATCCCAAAATGGTATAAAAAGTACACTTCAGTCTGCAAAAGATGCCCCCTCACTCAGGTCTATAGGCGGAAGTGCAAAAAAGTTATTGGTCTCAATTTCAAAAATAGAAAATGTTTGGATTTTTTTATGGCACTATAACATAATGCAAACCCTACATATTTGGTGTTGCTAGATTCATATCAACTTGTAGAATACAGAGAACACATCATTTGTACCGGTGAGTGAATGCCATAACAAACCCCACAAACATAGTGCAAGTAGGGTTTGTTTCACATTTTTGCCCCACTTAGAATTTTCTTGTGTTTTCCCAGTATATTCTATGTTATAGTGAATGACACCATTAGAAAGTGCATCTTGTCCCACAGAATAAAAGCCCTCAAATGTATATGTAGATGGAAAACTTAAAAATTTATGGCTCTTGGAAGACGAGGAAGAAAAAAAAACAAACGTCTCAACCCTTAAAGGGGTTGTCTCGTACAAAGATTAGCTTTCAACATGTAGGGAAAACTAAATGAGGACGTTTTCCAAATATATTGCGTTGTTCATTTTTTTTTTTGTTAAGGAGTTACAAGTGATTTTATCACCTTCTGAGCTCTCTCTGGTTTCCCAAGTGACCGACCTGTGTACTTCTCCCCCCTGCTGTTTGTTCTATCCGATAGCAGGGAGTGATGTCATCACACAGAACAGAACTTCGGACAGTGAGAGCTTGTTTGTTATCTGATTAGACAAAAGACAGTAATTACTACTGTTTACTTTAACTCAGAAGCTTCCATGGTCCTGACAGCATGAGATTTATCTAATTAGCAGAGGTCTGAATACCAAGAGCTCATATGCTAATTACAGACAGCTTGACCAGGAAGTGACAGAGCAAAGCAGCATTATTTCATTCATGCATCCTATGAAACTTTGAGATGAGAAAACCCCTTTAAGGGGTTAAACAGGAATGACTATTGGATCTCTTTCCTTTACAACATTTTAATACATAGGAATGTACATATTTTTGTAATTTTGTTCCTTCAAGCAGAAAAGAGAAATCTCAATACCCACATTCAGTGTGAGATATGTATTATGATGCAGCGGAGGACACTACCACTCTCCATGTGTCGTGTCTGACTCACTAATATAACTTCACTAATCCTCTTGATCCCATTGTATTTGTAGGAATAAGCAACCCCCTGGAATGTTATTACATTTATCTCCAGCATCTTCCTGGTATGTAGACCTAGACGCTCTCTGTCCTCACTGTTGACTACATCTGGAGTATAACAATCTAAAAAAATGTAGATCCATTTGATGATAAAAGAGCACATGGACAAAGTCTGCTCATATTTGTAATTCCATAGAGTAAATACATTGCTTTACTTTCCTTGTTGCATCACTTAAATCTGTGATATTTTATTATCTGTTCACACAGAAAGCTAATATCAAAATTCTGAAGAACTTCCGTTACCACAGATTGCCCTGTGGGTGCTAAGATGACGATTGCACAGGCCGAGCTCAGATTTAAAGGGATGTCCCCATTTCATTGATTAACTTTAAACATGTAGACAAAGGTTAGTAAAAAAAAATTCCAAAATACATTGCTGTTCTGATTTTGCTTTCTTTCCGAGTAAGAGCAGTTCTTATCTCCTGCTTGTGTACACAAAGTTCCATAGGCTACCAACAACCTCTCTTTACTCTAGCAGTCCTGGCCAGGATGGTGATGCACGGGAGCTTTTTTATTTTTCTTACTGACAAGCTTTAACCCCTTACAGCTCTATTGCCTTGAGCTCTGCTGCTTAGACCCCTTCATCAATAATCTTCCCCTAACAGGATCAGTTAGAAAAAGCACAGCTGCAATGTCAGTCAGTGCTGTAGAACCGCCCACAGCCTGAATAGGAAGTTGGAGCCTTAAGCTGGCTGTGAGGAGCAGGCTCTGTAAAACAGTCAGGTTTAACCCCTTCCCACAACAACAATTTTTGTTTATGTCACATTTGTATTTTCCTCCTCACCCCCCAAGAGTCATACCTTTTTAATTTTACATCAAAGAGTTCTTCTTTTATGCAGGACAAAATGTACTATGAACGGTATCAATGACTGTACTAACTTATGTATTAGGAAACTAAAAAAAATAATCTGTGTGGGCTGGAACGTGAAAAAAAAGTAATTGCACCATTTTTATGCGCGTTATGTTTTTAAGCAGTTCACTGTGCGGTATGAATGGCTATAATGGCTATCTGTATTCTGCAAGTCAGTGCGATTTCAATTATACTAAATTTTTAGAGTTTTCATTATGTTTTTGTACTAAAAATGTTTTTTTTTTTTTTTTTTTTTTATTCTTCGTTTCAATCCATGGAGACGAATGAGAGTTTGTTTCTTGCGGCCTCAAGTGTACTTTTTATTGCTACCATTTGGGGATTCATGTGACTTTTTTTAACACATAACCTCCTCTGTCCTAATCAATGAGGAGGTAAAGACACAGAAACTCCAAGATATAATTACTAGGTATATACCATACTTATATCAATTAGAAAACCACAAAGGGGTATAGGCCAATAGTAAGACCTAAAAAATAACTTTTAATAAAATCCAATAAAAATCCTTCAAAAATGACCCTATTAATTCCCTAAACAGATATTAACTACCTATCCATCAAATTTGGGGTAACTGCCCCAATAAGGGCGACCCTCAACTGCAACCTAGACTAAGAGGACACTAAAATATTCCTTTACTCACTAACAAAGAGACAAACCTAAACCAAATACCCATATACTACAATACAATACACAAAAATTAATAATATGTGACCAAAAAATGAGCAAACAAAAACTGAAACAAATAATAATTTACATAGTTACATAGTTTGTAAGGCCGAAAAAAGACAGACGTCCATCCAGTTCAGCCTATTTTGCTAAAGTGTTGATCCAGAGGAAGGCAAAAAACCCCATGAGGTAGAAGCCAATTGTCCTCATTTTAGGGAAAAAATTCCTTTCCGACTCCAATCTGGCAATCAGAATAAATCCCTGGATCAACGACCCTTCTCCAGAATCCTGGTCACTATAACTTGTTATATTACATCTAGAAATGTATCCAGACCCTTCTCCAGAATCCTGGTCACTATAACTTGTTATATTATTACATCTAGAAATGTATCCAGACCCTTCTCCAGAATCCCGGTCACTATAACTTGTTATGTTATTACATCTAGAAATGTATCTAGACCCTTCTCCAGAATCCCGGTCACTATAACTTGTTATATTATTACCTCTAGAAATGTATCCAGACCCTTCTCCAGAATCCCAGTCACTATAACTTGTTATATTATTACCTCTAGAAATGTATCCAGACCCTTCTCCAGAATCCCGGTCACTATAACTTGTTATCTAGAAATGTATCCCGACCCTTCTCCAGAATCCCGGTCACTATAACCTGTTATATTATTACATCTAGAAATGTATCCAGACCCTTCTCCAGAATCCTGGTCACTATAACTTGTTCTATTTACATCTAGAAATGTAACAGACCCATCTCCAGAATCATGGTCTTTTAAACTTTTATATTATTACATCTAGAAATGTCTCCAGACCCTTCTCCAGAATCCTGGTCACTATAACTTGTTCTATTATTACATCTAGAAATGTATCCAGACCCTTCTCCAGAATCCTGGTCACTATAACTTGTTATATTATTACATCTAGAAATGTATCCAGACCCTTCTCCAGAATCCTGGTCACTATAACTTGTTATATTATTACAATCTAGAAAAAGTATCCAGACCCTTCTCCAGAATCCTGGTCACTATAACTTGTTATATTATTACATCTAGAAATGTATCCAGACCCTTCTCCAGAATCCTGGTCACTATAACTTGTTATATTATTACATCTAGAAATGTATCCAGACCCTTCTCCAGAATCCCGGTCATTATAACTAGAAATGTATCCAGACCCTTCTCCAGAATCCCGGTCACTATAACTTGTTATATTATTACATCTAGAAATGTATCCAGACCCTTCTCCAGAATCCTGGTCACTATAACTTATTATATTATTACATCTAGAAATATATCCAGACCCTTCTCCAGAATCCTGGTCACTATAACTTGTTATATTATTACATCTAGAAATGTATCCAGACCCTTCTCCAGAATCTGGTCTTTATAACTTGTTATATTATTACATCTAGAAATGTATCCAGACCCTTCTCCAGAATCCTGGTCACTATAACTTGTTCTATTATTACATCTAGAAATGTATCCAGACCCTTCTCCAGAATCCCGGTCACTATAACGTGTTCAATTTTTACATCTAGAAATGTACTCAGACCCTTCTCCAGAATTCTGGTCACTGTAACTTGTTATATTATTACATCTAGAAATGTATCCAGACCCTTCTCCAGAATCCTGGTCACTATAACTTGTTATATTATTACATCTAGAAATGTACCCAGACCCCTCTCCAGAATCCTGTTCACTATAACTTGTACTATTATTACATCTAGAAATATATCCAGACCCTTTTTGAACTCTGTTAGTGAAGTCACCATGACAAGTTTCTCTGGCAGAGAGTTCCACAGTCTCACTGCTCTTACAGTAAAGAATCCCTTCCTATGTTTATGTAGAAACCTTCTTTCCTCTAGATGTAAAGGACGCCCCCTTGTACTTGATACAGTCCTGGGTATAAATACATCTTGGGAGAGATCTCTATATTGGCCCTTAATATATTTATACATATTTATTATGTCCCCCCAAAGCCGTCTTTTCTCTAAACTAAATAACCCTAATCTTGCTAATCTTTCTGGATATTGCAGTCCTCCCAGTCCTTTTATTATCTTTGTTGCTGCCTTTGTACCTGTTCAAGCTCTACAATTACCAGACAAACGCGGATACTGAAGATAATAAATATTAACACTTTGACGCATTTCTCCAGGAAGAACAATTACATTACCCACAGTAACCTATAGAAACAATACTTGAATGATAAATAGAAAAATGCTTATGTGCCTTAATGGTTATAAAAGGCCGCTCAATGTGGATCCATTAAAAGATGTCATGTAAACAGGATAAAGGCGCCCAAAAACCTTCAGCAAAATAATCGAAAATAAGCAAAAAGAGACGGTAGATAGCAGGCAGATTTTTTAACACTTTTTATTTCATTTGCCCAAAAAAAAAACCTTTTTTTCATTGGATCCTTTTTTTCAAATTTTATTCACTGACGGATATAAAATGTTTATTTTAAACGTGGATCAGCCAATTTACCAACAATGTTTCCTTTTTCTTCTTTTCTGTTTTAAATGTGATATTCAGAACAGGTGCAATTTTTTTTTTGGGATTAAATGGAGTATAGGATAGAAGGGGCAGTCATGGAGGCCTTTATTAAGCCCTTGGCTGCTATGATAACCCTGTGATCTTGTCATTGGGGGGGAATTGGGTATCAGAATGGTGTGTAGCACCGTTTCTTAATCCACTAGATGCTGTGAATGTGTTTGCAGTGGCATCCAAAGGGTTAAAAGGCTGGGTTTAATTAACAATAGTCTGCTCCATGCTCCCTTAGGCCATGTCCCCAGGGCACGGTTTTTCAGCCGGTTTTACCAGTTCTGTTTTTAAAACCGGTGCAAAGCGAAACACTTTTCCCGGCCCCTTAAAGGGGTTTTTATGTAATGTTGACGTGGGCCTCCAAAATGGGTATTTAACATTTTTCAAAATTATTGATTACAAAAATTGCACCCTGAGAGAGCTACAGCTGCCTTACCTGCCTTTTTGAATTTAAAAAGCTTGTATTAGATCGACCTGAAAGAGCTGCTGTGGGCTTGCGCAAGCACCTTTTATTGATAAAGGGGGAGCTAAAGAAGCTTTCAACACCGGGTAGAATATTTGTTTTTTTTGTAACAGAATCACAGTTGTAGGTGTTATCTGATAGCCCTTTTTAAATTGTGACAGAGAACAGAAGAGCTTCAAGCTGCTGTGGAAAAAAAGGTGTTTTTTTTTGTAACAGAACCCATATTTTAGTTTGATATTTGAGTGAAATTTCACCGATCCCTTAGCAGGGCTCTGTGTCTGGCTGTGTCTTTTGCCCCCTTCACTCAAGTGGCTTGTTTACAATTGTTCTTAGGATAAGGCACGCCTGGCAAAACCCCTTTAATGGAAATTCCATGTAGCGGTCCCCACTGCGCGGATTTTCCAGGGGGGGGGGGGGTTTCGCCCCATGTTCATTTTTCCCGCCCGATTTTTGGAGGGAATAGTATGTCAAACCCGTTGGGAAAAGCGCCCCCTGCGGCCGTGTTCACGGCACGAAAACAGGAAATACCGTGGGAAAAACCCGACCATATTTTTTTCCTGTGCCATGTGAATGGCCCCTTACTGACCACATAACGTACAGTTATGTCATGAGTCATTAAGGAATTAACGCTTTGTCTGTTTTTGGAAAATACTTTTTGTAAAAGGCCCCTTTGGTGATAATTGATAACAGGGTGCGTGTACTCAAACCAAGTGTTTAAAAAGGGGTTTCTGCCCAGTGAAAAAGTTTTCAAAATCAAGGCTATGGAGAGCTGCTTTTTTCGCAGTCATAACCATTCTTTTCAGGAGTTCTGAGTACAGGGGCGGAATTTGGGCTGCCAGAATTCCCATGAATGAATGAGAGTCATGTGCAAGCTTAACGTCGTGTTGGGGTTTCCCCGGGGGCCCGTACCTGGAAAAAATCAAGGGAATTTTTCCTCCGAAGGACCGAACTAGTTTTAAACATAATCAAGTTTATTAGAATCATACAGCCACATCTGTGGCCATTAGGGCCTTTGCGACATCCTCTATCCACGGCAGAGGACGCACTGTTAGGGTATGTTCACACGGTGTGTTGGATCCGTTTTTGGATATTTTTTGGATCCGAAAAATGCATTCAAATCGGTGCGTAAATCGCCCCAAAAAACATCAACACCAGGTGGTGTTTAGATGAAATTTTGGGCTGCAGAGAAACGCACCCAAATTTTTTAAAATGGGGTGGTAAAAAAGGCAAGAATTGGATGACAATTTTTAATGGATCCGAAAGAGCATCAAAAGGGGCGCATGTAAAAAGTATTGTCTAAAAGCGAACGTGTTTTACATAAAAAGCAAGAAAAAACACACTGCACATGTTAGATGCGTGTTTGAGCCATTTAGGCCCCCAAAACCAAAATCCCCCAAACGTTTTCTAAGAAACGCCGTGTAACATACCCTTAGAGTTGATTGACGACTTCTCCCCCATTATCTTTGCCCAGGATCCCGGGTACCCGGTCCAATAAACTTTAGGGGCCGGGGTCCTAGAGAGATGCCTCTTGTCAATTGGCAAAACCCTTCAATGAATAATATGAGGGATTTTAACTAAGGCCTGTTCACACGGCTTTTTTGGGCACGGTTTGGCGCCGTACCCCGCCCCGGTTTTGCGTTCAGTACGGCGCCAATCCGCCGTCATTACGGTAATCCACTCTTCATGGGAAAAAGGGTTTTTCCGTCGCTCCTCCCCGCCGGCGAATCCGCCGGGGGGGGGAAAAAAAGTGACATGACTTTATTTACGGCGCGTACGGCCAAAAAACAATGCATTGTTTGGGGGGGGGGAGCGGGCCCCCGCCGCGCTCCGGCCCCCCCCCTTCCCCCCCTTTTTTTCACGGCGGTTTTGGAGCTCAATACGGCTCACAAATCGTGGGGAAAAAAGCCGTGTGAACACGGCCTAAGTGTTCAGTGGTAAAGTTAAAGTATGACACATTTTTTATTGAAATAAATGGACTATGTAATGCATGTACATGTTTTTTTTTTTTTGGTAACAAATTTTTATTGACACAATTAAAGCAATATTGAAAATAAAGGTGTACATATCAAAGAAAAGCAGTGTCATTTTACATTAAATCATATGTAATCATCATTAATTTAAAATAAAAAAAAGTAGTAACCCTGCCCCAACCCCCCCCCCCCCCAAATTTTCCACAAAGCCCAAGGTCCTTTTTACCTCATCCATACGCGTCCAAATGACCCCATAATAGAGTCGATGCTCAAATAGTGCATGTGCCCATGAACCCGGTCCCACCCGGCCATACAATTTTAGACCCCGAAACCTCGTCCACCACTTTACAATTATTTGAGGGGCCTAAAACGCCTCCAATCCCTAAGGAAAACCACGTTGTTTCACAAAAAAGAATCAATGCCCTTTATTTCCTGTGGTATCAAAAATGTTTTTAAAAAATCTCCATTTTCTGAAAATCCTTGAACCTTCCTTTATTTTTTTTCCCCCCCCCCCCCTTCCAAAATAGGGAAAAAGCTTTAAACCCGTTGTACTCCATTTGAATGAGGGGGAAACCCCCAGTGAGCCACTTTTTCAAGAGACACCCTTTTTGCCGTCGAAAAAAAAAAAGAGGTAATGACAGAATACTAGACTCTTTTGGGTTTATAAAAAATCATAAGTACGGGGAGGGAAAAACCCTTCATTTCGGCCTTAAGAAAAGGGCCCAAAAAATCCTTCCCGAAGCCCTTTGGGGGTTTGGGCGTCCAAATTCCTGGTAAGATCTTCCCAGTTGTTGACATTTAACTGCAACCAAAACCCACTGGTTATTTTGGACTAGGGGGTTATCAAACCCCTTTAGCTAGTGAATTTGTTTAATTGTGATTCCCCCCAACCTCACAAGGGATAATCTTCCTCCTAGGTCCCAGCCCCCAGTAATAGAAGGGAAGTTTGCACCAATTTGGGTGCCACTCTTGAAAAATGGGGGCCCCACTGCAATCCCTGAAATTCCCTTTAAAGTTCTTTTAGTGTGAAATGGTTCTTACGGGCGGTCCCCAATTAAAAATTATCAAGCGTTGGACTGAAATTTCCCCAGAATACGTTTTAAATATTTTCAAAAAAAATCTAATTTTTGCATAACCCCGGGGAACCCCCCTTTGTTTTACCCAGCTTAGCTTTAACTCATACTGGTAGAAATCTTGTCCAGGGGGAAAGAGTGTTTCACCGTTTTTACCCCCATTTCTCCCACCCCTAAATTCTGGATTTTTCCCTTTCCTTTTGGGGGGAACGGGGACCCCCTAAGTGGGGGTGTTTCGAGACTGAAAAGAAAGACCCATCATTTTCCTTTTTGCCTTCCCGCTGATACAGTTTATCCTTAATTTCCAAGGTTTTTTGAGAAGGATGGGGAAAAAGAACTTTCTTGTAGTAAATATTAAACTCCAAGGCTTCGATAAATTCTTTAGGGCTATGTTGAAAAAAATTGGATCCCCAAAACCAAACCAGTCCATGTCGTAAAACGGGTAGATTGTATGCTCTGACTCAGGGGCCGCCTATGTCCCTCGAAAGCATCAAAGTCCTTAATGATTTCTGTGGTGTTTCGCCCCCCCATGGGAAAAAGAAAAAGGGTTTCTGAAAACGTTGACTTAGATGTTCAAAAGCAAGGGAATGGTTTCCCAAGGGGTAGAGAATTTTAGGGAAGTAAACATTTTAAAAAAAGTTGACCCTAACCGATAAGGTAGGGGAAGTTGTTCCCTTTATGGAGTTTTTGTTTTTTTTTGAAGAAGGGTATAGTTCAACTTATAAATAGATCTGGGTATTTTCCTATAGGATCCCAGGTTTTTTTGGTGACCTTTGGCATCCATGGAAAGGCGTGCTTTTCCCCTAATTTAGATAGAAACCCCCCCGGGGAAATATCCAAATATCACATTTACAACATTGATCCAAAGACCCCAGGTTTTACCCAAACGATGAATCATCAAGTATTTGGCCCACCCCCCTAACGGGTCAGACAGAAACACAAAAATTTTATCCAAAATAGCGCTATTTAATGCATTTATGCCAATCCTTTTTCTGGAATTTACCCCCCCTTAATGGCTTTAATAAAAGTTCAAGAAATGTTGAAAAAGAGTGGGGGAAAATGGGCACCCCTGTCGTGTTCCTTTTTCAGTTCAAAAACTGGTAAGAAACCAGGGGTATATTTTTGGCTCTTGCTGGCTATTTAAGGAAAGGGAAAAAAGCATAACGTCCCCAGAAAAACCCCTGAAATCTAAAAAATTATACAGAATTTCCCCAAAAAGTTGTCAAGAGCTTTCTCGCGTCGATGGACATGATCGCAGGAGACATTAATTGAGGGTTCTTTTTATCTCTCAAGACTGTAATTTTTAGGATGTTAGTGACAGCAGATTACCCTGCACAAATCCCAATTGCAAAGGGGGATTCGTTTTGGGAAAAAAAGGGGCCAATTATCCCCAAAACTTTGACAAAGTTTTAATAATGCTGTACTGTTTACTCTACAGAGTCTTAAAGAAACCTGTCACAAAAAAGGTGGAAAATGCCCCCCTTGTGGGGGCACACCCCAAACTAGTGGGGCAGACCTGGTTTCCGTGCTGTGTCCCCCTTATCTTTAAGATCTGGAGTTTTTAAAATTAAAAATTTTCAAAATCTTTTATGAGCAGGTGTTAGCCCCGCCCCCCAAAGGTAAACCCCCCCTGCAGTTATTCATTTTTCTACCTATTCAAATAGGTTAATCAGTTGATGTGGGGGGGGTAGCCTAGGTGGGGGGGGGCAGAAATTTTTGATCTTTTAAAGCTCTTTTCTGGTTTAAAACTGCAGTTTGAGCTTTAAAGGGAAACCCCCCGGACGAAGCGCACTGCGAAACGGCGGGGGGCGGTGGTATCTCCCCTTTCCCCAAAAACCCAATAATGGGCATTTCCCCTGCAAAGATTATCTATCAGGTGGGGGTATTTTTACAATTTATTTTTTGTACTTACTGTTTTTTTATGACAATGTATATGGGGAAACCTTCCTTTGATTGATTTTTTTAATTGAGGTTGGGCTTTGATACCATGTTTTTTGTAGTTTATTGTCATTTTTTTAATATTTTTAAAAATTGTATTTCAAAATAAAGTATATTGAATTTTTAAATGACGAGTTTTGGGAATTCCCTTTTTTTAAGGTAAAATTAAGGGAACCTGCCCCAATAGGTTGAGCCCCCCTTGCTGAGGCACAAAACTAGTTAAACCCCTGCTGTTCCAGCATTTCCCCCTTATCTGTAAGAGCTGAAAGTTTTGGTATTTAATACTCAAATTTTTTCATGACAGTTTGTTAGCCCACCAAAGGGTAGCCCCGCCCCTGCATTACTCTCTTTTCTACCTTTTTCTAAGAAAAAAGGTTTGCAGTTGAGGTGGGTGGGGAGCCTCCGAGGGCCCGGGGTTTGAAAAAAACTGGCACGGCGCGGAAAACAGCGGGTCTACACAGTTTGTCTGCCCTCAGCAAGGGGGGGGAAAAACATGTGACAGGTTCTCTTTAAAAATAGGACCCTTTAAACCATATTGGGGATCCCCCCTATTAACTCGAATCTCAATAGTACAGTATTTGATAATGGGATATCTAAATCAAAATAGCCTTAAATGGATCCCTATATTCATCCACTTCCTTTAGAAGTTTGACGTGATGCTCTTATAAAGGGAAGTCAAGGCTGCAACTAAGCAGTGCATGATAGATGAGTTTAGTGAGCTGATATGGTTCACACGTGGGCTAGTTTCTTACTAAAATGCAGTAAATAAGGAAACATGGCCGATCACTACATACAATCAGAATATAAGTCTCTGTTCGACAGTAGTTCGAAACTTCTCAAAATATTCAGGATTTGATACTTAACCTAAAGCCCATTAAAATCTATGGCATACAAATTTCTGATGTGATTGGTCTTTAGAAAGCAACTAGACTAGACAAATTGAATTACAGCACTAATCCTAATCCCGAATCTAACTCCAAATGTACTTCAAAGAAAAACCCTACCCCCCCCCCAGCCTTTAAAGGGTTGTCTATAAAGGGTTTCTTTTTAGTTAAAGACTTTCAAAGACAAGTCACGGAAATATGTTCCCTTTAAAATGCCTCCTATTTTTAATATCCCCTCTTGTATGGGGGTCATCACTTCTCGGGCGCTAAGTAAGAACTTTTTGAATATCCTGATAGGGGTCCAGCCTGGTTGCTATACTACAGACCTTTTGGGCTTCCTATAGGGGGCCGCACTGGTTGTATAGCTACAGACCTGGTTTATGTGATTTTTATAACCAGTAAACCCCGCGAATTCAAAATGAAAACAAAAAACAGATGAGGTGAGATGAATCCATTAGTAACAACCCCTTATCCTAACTCTAACCCCAAACCCTAAACCCAAAATTTAAGAAAAACCCTACCCCACCTCCAGCCTTAAAATCCAAGTAACTACAATCTATCCTAATCCAAACAAAAGAAAACCCTAAACCCCTCCCATCTTAAAAAAAAACTGTAACTCCAACCCTTACCCACACTTAAACAAAAACACTACCTCAATTCCAACCTTAACCCCAACTGTAACTCCATATCCAACCCTAACCCCAATTTAAAGAAAAACACTACCCAAACTCCAACCTTAACCCCAACCCTTAACCCCAACTGTAACTCCAACCCTAACCCCAATTTAAAGAAAAACAGTACCCCAACTCCAACCTTAACCCCAACAGAAACTCCAACCCCAACTTAAAGAAAAACACTACCGAAACTTTAACCTTAACCCCAACTGTAACTTCAACCCTAACCCCAATTTAAAGAAAATTGCTACCCTAACTCCAATCTTAACTCTAACTGTAACTCCAAATCCATACCTAACAGCAAAATTAAAGAAAAACCCTACCCCAACTCCAACCTTAACCCCAACTCTAACTCCAACCCTCACCCCAAATCCAAGAAAATGCTCAACCCTGCTCTAACTCCAACCAAAACATCATCTCCAACCCAAACACCGACTCTGCCCCACATTCCATCACTAATCCCAATTTAGGGCTAGGGATGATTTTTCTGCAAATTCCACCAAAATTACATTTGGTCTAACCAAACGTAATTGCCAATTTTCAAGTCAAATTCAACTTTGATCCAAATCTGAAGTACAACATTAGTTATTAGGACATGGTGTTGTCTTCTGCTGGATCTTTGATGTTTCATAGTTAGTACGGTTGAAAAAAGACACGTGTCCATCAAGTTCAACCTAGGGTGGGGAAAAAGTGGGTGAAGGGAGGGATGTCTTTTATATTATCGGGGGATCCTCTGGTATGGCAGAAAGTTGACATTCACTTAAAACCAATGTGGTCATCTCAGGATAGGTTAACGGACTAGTAAAGAGAACGTCTTATTAGCACCAGTGGTTCTTCCACTCTGGACTAACTGTATATTGCTTTGTATTGACAGGAAATTGCAGATACTCTAATTGCGCCTATATCTGGCTTCACATGGACAAGCAGTCAAGTGCAGAAATTGCATCTGCTACTGATTACTAATTAGGCTGTTGCTGTCAGGTTCATCGCTGGAAATATTCATTGTTGCTTAGCAAATTCTACATGGCTGAATACCGCAGAACCTGCACCGTGTAACAGGATGAAGTCATCTGTTCTGCTGGAATCTCAGTTCTGCTTTAAATGCGCCTTTTGTCTACACTGCAGAAACTCGTCATCCACAGGTTCCTAGAGACCAGATAAAGTGCATAAATTATTCTTCTACGCACGAAAATTCCTTGCAACCCAGGATCATCAAAGGAGAGTACTAAATCCAGTCAGGTCACGGTGTTCCCAGTGACCCAATCAGACATTAGGGAAATGCTCTGCAGTCAGCCCTGGTGACCTAGGAAGGACCCCAGGTCTATCTGTTCAGGAAGCATGCTGTCAGGGCACAATATTTGTTACTCTAGTTGCAGCCTGTGTCACGGTGACCCAGTGTTTCTAGTATATAAATGCCTTAGCGTGTCTTGTACTTGTGTTTGTAACTGAAATACTGGTTCCATGTGGTTGGGTGACTACATGACATAAAAAAAAAAACCCAATTAAAAATAACTTTTACTTGATATGCCTTAAAAGAGTGCCCTCCAAAATGGAGGACCCACAGCAACAAACACCAAAATTTGTTCTCCTAGAGAGGAAGAAATGCTGGTTCCTCTAAATCTAAATATCCAATATAGTGGTGCTGACCCAAAGGGTGAAAATTGCCCCCCTCGGCGGAGTAGTCGCCCCAATAGGAGCGGCCCCACCTATTGAGAGCGCACCCTAGGTCAGACCCCTTAAACAGTTCCTAAAAGGATACCAGCAGGACTCCCATATGTGCTATAGACACTCTAGGAGAAACAATTCTATCCACATAAAATCATTCTTTTAGCCACATGTACAAAACAAGAAAAAACAAAAAAAAAAAAACAAAAACAACATTCCGTTGTATCATTAATTCAAAAACCCGTGTGATTTGTTCAAGACCCGACGCGTTTCCCCCAAAGATTCTATAGGGTTCATCAGGGGTAACAAGAGAACATTTAGCCAACAAGACTAAAATCACAGCATACATAGACTAATAGATAAAGATACTTAGCAATGATATCCTTAATGGTGGTAATGCCGTCAAGATAATCCAATAAGATACAGATTGATGATGTGTCTGATGCCTCAGTGTGGACGATCACGCGTCGGGTCTTGAACAAATCTCAAGGGTTTTTGAATTAATGATACAACAGAACGTTGTTTGTGTTGTTTTTTTTTTTTTATTGTTTTGTAAATATGACTAAAAGAAGTATTTTATGTGGATAGAATTGTTTCTCCTATAGTGTCTATAGCACATATGGGAGTCCTGCTGGTATCCTTTTAGAACTGTTTTAAGGGGTCTGAAATAGGGTGCGCTCTCAATAGGTGGGGCCTCTCCTGTTGGGGTGACTACTCCGCCGAGGGGGCAATTTTCACCCCTTGGGTCAGTACCACTATATTGGATATTTAGATTTAGAGGAACCAGCATTTCTTCCTCTCTAGGAGAACAAGTTTTGGTGTTTGTTGCTGTGGGTCCTCCATTTTGGAGGGCATTCTTTTAAGGCTATGTTCACACAGCTTAATTGCGGGGCGTAATTTCGCCCCGCAATTACGCCGTGTGGACGGGGCGGGAGCGGGGGAGTAAGCAGGGGGCCGGCACTTCGCCGGCCCATAGACTATCACTGCTAGCGGCGCGTATACGCCGCTAGAAAGTGACAGGTGAATTATCTCCCCGCCCGGCGGATTCGCCGGGCGGGGAGAGGAGACGTAATCCATAGTTCTCTATGAGAACTGTGAATTACCGTAATGAATGGGCCGTTTTCGGCCCGTAATTGGCGCACTTCGGCGCGTAATTACGGACCGAAATACGGCCCATTTTAAGCCGTGTGAACATGGCCTAAGGCATATCAAGTAAAAGTTCTTTTTAATTGGGTTTTTTTCTTCACTGTGAATTTTTGCTACAAATTTAACCCAAATAGGCAAAATTAGATTTATGTCTGTGAGTTTAGACTACATGAAATACTAAGGCATTTATATATGTGTGGGCTAACAGAGGGGGGCTTAATTCATAATTGTTTATACTGTGGAGAAAACTGTGGCCCGCACTCACCAGCCATGGGGTGGTATTGAGGGAGAACACTCTCATGCCAGCCACTCACCAGGGTAGCAGAGAGCATCTCCCGCTGTATTCCATCAGCACCCACATCAAAGTGCTGTATGGTAATGTACAGCGGGATATGGATGGTACCAGGCCATTGTGGGTGGACGGAGAAGAAAGCCATCTCATCCAAATTCACTCCATTGTGCCCTACACTCAGCAGTGTATGCTGTATATACTATATGCTGTATACTTATACTGTATATAAGCCATCTTGTCCAAACTCACTCCATTGTGCCCTGCACTCAGCCATCAACTTCACGGCTGAGTGCAGGGCACAATGGAGTGAGTTTGGATAAGATGGCTTTTTCTTCCTCCACCCCAAACCCCCGGCTGGTGAGTGCAGGCCACAGTGTCCTCTACAGTATAAACAATTAGGAATTAAGTCCCCCTCTGCTTGCCCACATAAAAGAATCCCTTGGCATGTCATGTAGCCATCCAACCACATGGAAGTATTTCAGTTACAAACACAAGTGGCACTGGTGCTCCTGCGACCCTCACACCGGTTCCCGCCGGTGAACGGCGCTGTGACCCACATGTCAGGTCGTAGGCATGCCCACTCCTCTGCCCAGTCCCGGCTGTACTCACCTGTCCGCGCTCCAGCTGACGTCTCTGCCTTCCAGCACGTGCATCCCCGATCCCTACGGCGCACACGTGCTGGCTCTGTTAAATTTAAAGGGCCAGCGCACCGGTGATTGGCAATCACCGGACACTGACCCTATTTAACCCTGCCCCTTCCTGACTCCCTTGCCGGATCTTTAGTGCATTGTGCCTATTGAGAAAGCGTTCCCTGAGTCTTGCTAGTGTTTCTGTGTAATGTACCGTTTGCCTCCGTCCCTCGACCATGAACCTTTGCCGTCTGTCTGGACCTTCCTGCCTGTCCCCGACTACAAATCTTAAGATTTTGTACCACGGAACAAATCGACTGCCACCACAAGCAAATTGTATCAGCGGTAGTGACCTAGTAGGATACCTGCTGCGGCAAGTCCAACCTGCCTTGCGGCGGGCTCTGGTGAGTACCGGGACCTACTTAGATTCCACTCCTTGGCGTGGCTTATACCAGTGCTTACGGTGGTTCAAGGGATCCACTACTCTAAGGCTGGGTTCACACGGCTTATTTGCAGGGCGTAATTATGCCCCGAAATTACGCCGTGTGGCCGGGGGCAGGAGCGGGGACGGGAGGGGGGAGAGGAGACGTAATCCATAGTTCTCTTTGAAGACTGTAGATTACCGTAATGACTGGGACGTATTCCAGCTGCAATTTGCGCACTCCGGCGCGTAATTACGGACTGAAATACGTCCAATTATTTTTATTTTTTTTCAAATTCAAAAACGGATTTTATTGGAAAAGAAGAGACAACTGTAAACAATCAGATTCGAGATCGGCATATAACAGTCCATTAGCAGAGTACACAGTAAACTGTAGTTAACATGAAGTATTGTTACATGGTGCTCATACGTAATGTACCAAAGTTAACAGTGATGTATCCATTGTGACCAAATGAAAAGAGAGCGTCATCTTCCATTGGTTCCATTAGGAACAAATGGAAACAGCAACTACTGAGCATGTTAGAGTGGCAGCACATGAGTCCCCAGATACAGCACCAACTCGGAAGCTGATATTATGTTCACATAAATAGTCCGAACTCAACAACATATGCATAAAAAAGGGAGTGAAAAACAAGAAAAGGAAAAAGAATAAATTCTCCGGTCAGCCCCCCACCCCACCCCAACCGCCCCACCCAGATAAGGTTTTACAACGTGCGAGGGGGTCAGACGAGATAGCTTAACTAAAAGTGCGGTAGAGGTCGTACGGCAAAAGGCAAACCATTCGTCCAGGTCTGTAAGTGCTTCTGGATTGGTGAGAGCGAGTCTGCACGGAATTCCTCAAACGTTGAAGATTGTGGATCTCCTGGAGCCAGGAGGAAATAGACGGGCAAGCAGTAGATAACCACAAACGGGGTATCACCATTTTGCCGCCAGGACCAGGAACCGCAAAAGCTGAGTTCTGAGGCAGGATATTGGCAAGGGGATATCAAAAAGAAACAATGAGGCAGGGCCGCCTTGTATTCTAAGGCCCGTAATCACATGAATGAGGTCAAGGACCCTGCTCCAGAAGGGTTGTAATGTGGAGCAGCTCCACCAAATGTGAGATAGGGTCCCCACCTCCGTCTTACAGCGGCAGCAGATATTGGATGCTTCAGGGTATATGGAGTGTAGAAGGGCTGGGACTCTGTACCAGCGTGTAATTAATTTATAGTTCAATTCCTGCGCCTTGGTGGAGATGGAAGATTTGTGGGCCAGGATGAAGGTCTTTTCCCATTCCTCCCCCGAGAGCTCCCTACCCAACTCCTTCTCCCAGGTTTTTTGGAAGGGAAATTTTTCATCACCTACTGAACTCAGTAACCCATATATTTTTGAAAGTGTGTGTCTTCCCAGGGAGTCCAGCAAGCACCATGATTCGAAGGTCGAGTGAGGCCTGTGGAGGTCCAGAACGACCCTGTTAGT
This sequence comes from Phyllomedusa bahiana, assembly GCA_025379985.1. NCBI lineage: Eukaryota > Metazoa > Chordata > Amphibia > Anura > Hylidae > Phyllomedusa > Phyllomedusa bahiana. The sequence continues at coordinate 64,122 of JAODAL010008911.1, forward strand.
GGAGTAGAAACTTTGTAGCTGATAGTAATTAAATCTTGATAGATTAGATCGTTCCATGTCTCCCTCCAATTCGGAATAGGGTTTTAGCGAGTCTGAAGATAGTACATTGCTGAAAGTCATACGAGAGGCCCTTCCACCGCTCAGTCGGGATATAGCTAATGCTAAGTACTCTGGTATCCCCGGATTACCCGTTATGGGTGTCAGTTGTCCCCCTGGTTTAAATAGGGACATCTTAGAGGGGAACGCCCTACAGATTGCGATCGAGATGCGTGCTATCAATGGAACAGTACTCAGGAGACGTTTTGGTAGGAACCTTGGGGTCAGCCATGGTAGGGCCGCTGTAGGAGCGCCATAAAGCAGCGTCTCAAGCTGTACCCAAAATTTCAGGTGGGCATTGTGAAATGAATCCAGCGTGCGCACCATGACTGAGGCCAGGTAGTACAGGTGAAAATCAGGAAGCGCCAGTCCTCCCTCTCTCTTGGGTTTAGTAAGCACTGAATGGGCTAGCCTGGGATGTTTGTGCGCCCATACAAATTCGGAGGTTGACTTACGCAGGGCCATAAAAAAGCTCTTCGGGAGAAGAATGGGAACAGTCTGAAACAGGTATAAGAGACGCGGGAGAATATTCATTTTGAATATATTTATTCTCCCTATCCAGGAAAAGTCTCTTCTATCCCACTTCATCAAGTCCTGTCTAATCGTGGAGAGCAACGGAGCAAAGTTAAGATCAAAGGTTTTTTCTGGATGAGCAGGAATTCTGACACCCAAATAGGTGAAAGAAGTCTCTGCCCATGAAAATGGGAAGGCCAACTTCAAGGTTCGAAGGGTGTGGTCTGTAAGATTGAGGCTTAACGCCACACTTTTGGACATGTTCACTTTATGATTGCTATGAATCCCAAAGTCTCTTAACACTCGGAGCACGGCTGAGATAGAGTCTTCAGGGTTCGAAAGGTATAAAAGCAGGTCGTCCGCAAATGCCGAGCATTTTATGTTTTGATTGGCAATCTGAATACCCTGAATAGAGTCGTCGGAGCGTATGGCTTGCATAAGATGTTCCATAACTAGAACGTAGAGCAAAGGGGAAAGGGGACATCCCTGTCTGGTACCATTGCTTATCTGGAACGGGAGCGATAGAGAGCCATTTATACGGATTTGTGCATACGGGGAGTGATAGAGCGCAAGTATCCTGTTCATCATTGCCAGGCCCAGTCCTATTTGTTCCAACACCCCCTGCATAAAGGACCAGTTAACCCGGTCAAATGCCTTTTCGGCATCTAGAGATAAGAGAACGCAAGGGATCTTTGAGGCCCTGACATGATGCAGGAGAGAAAAAGTCTTTAAAGTATTGTCCCTCGCCTCCCTATGAGGAAAAAACCCTACTTGATCGAGGTGGATGAGGGACTCGAGCAAGGGGTTGAGGCGCATTGCGATCAATTTAGCAAAGAGCTTAGCGTCGGTGTTAATAAGAGAGATGGGCCTGTAACTTTGGCAGAGCACTGGGTCTTTACCATCCTTTATGTCCAATTTTAAGCCGTGTGAACATAGCCTAACCGTCACAACAAGCGCAAGCCACGCTATGTACTGTATATGGTATTTGTTGTACAGGGACAAGAACTCTGCCCTTGTGTGGATTCATTTTTTAGAAAACAATATTTGGCTTTGCACATCCAAAAGCTTTTTTGAAAAAAACGAGCATAGGTGCACACTGGTGTGGCAGCAATATACATGCACATTCCAATATCAGTAGCACACTATCAACTAAAGAAACTATCAAAAGGCATTTCTGCTACTTATGATACATGAACATTTTTTTTGAGGTTCTTAGTTCACATTTTTATCAAAACTGTTTAAGCCCACCTTCCATTCTTCAACGGGACTCCAATACAGGTGGTTCCTACACTATTGTTACCTTGCTTTGGGGGCCTGTTCAGACCTCCATACGTCAGGGAGTGAAGGTACCAGCTTCTAAGTACACTGCATTGATCAAAAAACCTGTGAAGGTGGTGCCTTCACTCCCTGAAGTATGGAGGTCTGAATAGGCCCTAAAGAGAGGAAACATTAGTGCGGGAACCCACCTGCATTTGAGGTCCCCTTGAAGACTGGGAGGTGGGCTTAAGCAGTTTTGATCAAAAAAGTGAACTAAGAACTTCAAAAAATTTTCAAGTATCATAAGTAGCAGAAATGCTTTTTCCAAAATTCCTATGTGCCTTTTGATAGTTTCTTTAGTTGATAGTGTGCTGCTGATATTGGAATGTGGATTCATTTTCTATTACAGTCACGCTCCTCCAACAGGGTGTGTGCTAGTAATAAGCATACAGGAGTAAAACATAAATTGTAAAATAAAGTTATGAAATATAATCCCTAATGGGATTTAAAAAAAAATAAAAATAAAATGCTAATTAAAGTCTGCAATGAATAATAAATATAATACAAAAGAAAAAAATGTGCATACATGACATAAACAACCCCACACATTGACATTAGGTATTCACATGGCCCTAATACCCCTGAATAATTAATTTTGCATACATACACACATAGATCTTGGTCCGGCTTTGTTTGGCACACGCACCGAACAGGAATCCAGTATAATGTAAATAGTCCCTCTCACCAGTTAGTGTCTCAGAAGATAGGATTACCAGAAGTTAGCCCATCTCTTCTTCTATATGAAGCACTAATAGGGTCAGAGTATACAGTTGAAACCAGAAGTTTATATACACTATATAAAAAGCCCCATCTGCAGGTTTTTCTCACTATCTGACATGAAATCAGAATAAACCTTCCCCGTTTTAGGTCAATTAGGAACCAAAATTATTTCTATTTGCCAAATGACAGAATAATGAGAGAGAGAATTTTTAAGGCATTTTTATTACTTTCTGCAAAGTCAAAAGTTTCCATACATTTCATTAGTATTTGGTAGCATTGCCCTTAAACTGTATGACTTGGGTCAAACGTTTTGGATCCTTCCACAAGTTTCTCACAATAGTTGGTAGGAATTCCTCCTGACAGAACTGGTGTAACTGAGCCATGTTTGTAGGTCACCTTGATCGTACCTGCCTTTTCAGCTTTTCCCATAAATTTTCAATAGGATTGAGATCAGGACTTTGTGATGGTAACTCCAAAACATTGACTTGGTTCTCCTTAAAGCACTTTGTAACCTATTTGGCAGTAGCTTCAGGTCATTGTCCATTTGGAAGATCCGTTTCCACTCAAGCTTTAACTTCCTGGCTGATGTCTTGAGATGTTGCTTCAGTATTGCCACGTAATCTTCTTTCCTCATAATGTCATCTATTTTATGAAGTGCACCAGTCACTCCTGCAGCTAAACAACCCTACAACATTTCACAGTTGGGATGGTGTTCTTCGGTTTCAAAGCTTCTCCCTTTTTCCTCCAAACATTATGATTGTCATTATGGCCAAACAGTTCAATTTTAGTTTCGTCAGACCACAGGACATCTCTCCAAAAATGTAGGTGTTTGTTCCTGTGAACATTTGCAAACATTAATCTGGCTTTTATATGTTTCTTTTGGAGTAATGGCTTCTTCCTGGCAGAGTGGCCTTCCAGCCCATGTTGATACAGTACTCGTTTCACTGTGGATAATGACACAATCTTACCACCTTCCGACAGCATCTTCACAAGGTCTTTTGCTTTTGTTCTTGGGTTGATATGCACATATCGGACTAATGCATGTTCATCTCTGAGACACAGAACCCATCTCTTTCCTGAGCAGTATGATGGCTGGACATTCACATCTTGTCTGTACTTGTATCTAATTGTTTGTGCAGGTATCTGGAAATTGCACTCAAGGATGATCCAGACTTGTGAAAGTCCACAATTATCTTCCTGATATCTTGGCTGATTTCTTTACACTTTCCCATGATGTTATACACAGAAGCAGTGTGTTTCTGGTGTGCTTTAAAAATACATCCACAGCTGTGTCTCTAATTAACCCAGATGCAAATTAACCCATCAGAAGCTTCCAAAGACATGACATCATCATATGGGCTGTCCCAAATTGTATAAAGGCATAGTAATCCTTGTGTATAGAAACTTTTGACTTTGTGAAAGTAATAAAAAATGCCTTAAAAAATTCTCTCTCTCTTATTCTGGCATTTGGCAAATATAAATAATTTTGGTAATTCTAAGTGACCTAAAACGGGTAAGGTTTAATCTGATTTCATGTCAGATAGTGAGAAAAACATGCAGAGGCGTAACTTGAAGATACAGGGCCCTAGTGCAAAAAGTGAAATGGGCCCCCCAGCTACCATGCTCCATTTACATTGCTTGTCTCTCCTAATGTGGCAGGAGGGATTTTGGGCCCCTTCAAGCTGGAGGGCCTGGTAGCGACTGCTACCTCTGCACCCCCTATAGCTACGCCCCTCAAAACATGCATATGTGTATTTTTACAAATTGTATGTAAACTTCTGGTTTCAACTCTTTCAGAGGGGTGCTGCACTTCTCTTGCACAATTATTAGAAGGGTCCTCCAAAAATAAAATGACCTAAAAAAGTCTACATACTGGGACCCACCAAGATCAGTTGTAATCTATGGAGAAAACAAAGGTTCCAGTTTACTGCAGCGCCTCTACAGGAGAGCTGAGGTATTACAGGGTTTTCTTTTAATCAATGCACTGTCCGTGTAATGCATGGAAAAGCCACATATTCCAGACAAAGAGACACTCTATATACTCACTTTTCTCTTTGGCTTATTAAAGGAAGTCCCAATTATGGATCCCTCCACTTTTACCACAGAACTTCCTAACATGGTATTTGTAGGCCGGCAGGGGCATAGCTATAGACAGTGCAGTGGTAGCAGATGTGAGTGGGCCCTGTAGCCTCAGGGGACCTACAGTCCTTCTGCCACATAAGAAGACACCAATATTGTAAATGACATTTGATCGCTGGGGGGTCCCCTTTCACTTTTATCAGAGCTTATGAGCTTTAAGTTATATCTATGTAGGATGGTTTTAGGGTTTAAAGCTTTGCTAATAACAGTTTTGATATGTCTTTGCTGCTGATTTGTGGATACAGTATGAACTGGTCATACTGGTTAGAGTGTAGCGGTTACTGGTTATTTTGTATATACCACTAACATTACTGTTTATATAAATGTTACAAAGGCTCAGTTTGTATCAAACAAAGTTTACACACAACAATCGTAAGGATGAAAAAGAAACTTACTATTGTACAGTATATCATGTTACAGATCTACGGTGTATCAAGGAATCGGCCACATCAAGGGTGATGGTAATCCTGTGCTGCTGTGCTGAGGGACAGGGGCGTAGCTACAGAGGGTGCAGCGGTAGCAGTCGCTACCGGGCCCTGCAGCCTGAGGGGGCCCAAAAGCCCTTCTGCCACATAAGAAAACACCAGTATTGCAGATGGCGCTTGGGAGCTGGGGGCCCCATTTCACTTTTTGCACCAGGGCCCAAGAGCTTGAAATTACGGCTCTGCTGAGGGATTACTGACATCTGCACTGTAAAATAGAATTTTCAAAGATAGATAATTAAGATCAAATCTATTGTTATAGAAAGATTTGTCAATTTATCTTCTATCTACCTTTTATCTATCTTCTATCCATCTTTTTCACATGTATTATCTCATATCTATCCATTTATCCATCTATATTTCTTATATCTATCTATTAATCCATCTTTATTTCTCATATCTATCTTTCACCTCATACCCTCATATCTATGTATCAATGTATCTATCTATCTATCTATCTATCTATCTATCTATCTATCTATATATCTATCTATCAGTCTATCCTATCTATCTCATATCTATCTATCTATCTATCTATCTATCTATCTATCTAATATCTATCTATCTATCTCTCATATCTATTTCCTATCTATCTATCTATCTATCTATCTATCTATCTATCTATCTCATATCCACATATCTATGTATCAATCTATCTGTCTGTCTATCTATCTATCTATTAATCTATCAGTCTATCCTATCTATCTCATATCTCATCGCCTCGTATTTGCGCACCGAAATTACGGTAATCCATAGTTCTCATAGTGAACTATGGATTACGCCACCTCTCCCCGCTCGTACAATATGATTGTACTGTACGCTCCTGGAGATAAGTGGCATGTCAATTACTTGCGGTGAATACGTGCCGCAAGTAATGAATGTCAATGGGGCTGGTGGGCTGTGCCCTCCCCCCCCGCGCAGCGGGAGCGCGCTTGTATTAGCGTGAGCTCCTGAAGCACACGATCTACTGTGGCGCGTACTGTATGCGCCGTAGTACATTGTATGAACATGCCCTTAGGGGCCCACCCTACAGCTACTGTAGATTATCTCCTATTCTCTGCTTTTTGCTTATTGCCTCTCTTTCTCTGCTTTTTTTTGCCTCTTCTGAGGATGTATATGGAGTTAAAAAACAACTCCAGGTCTGTCATGCTCAGGGGCCCACCGGGAGTTTCCCCTATTCCCCTGTGGGCCAGTCCGAGCCTGGGCACTGGTAAATATTCATAATCAGGGAAAGGGGTATTCAGAAGTTTGGCTGTCACACCCCGGCATCAATCATACTGCAGCTTCACATTGAGCTGCTCTGCATTGTAAACTGTGAGATAACAGAAAAGTCTTTAAAATAACCTTAGATACAAAACCTGAAGATCGGCCTCAAAACACATGGCAGAGGGGCCTCTAGGACCACTCAGGCACCAGGGACTGGTGGGACTTCTACATCTGCACCCCAGAGCTACTCCACTGAAAATAGGTACGTTCCTTGGACTTCCCTGTATTTATGGGTCAAGTTTAAGGTGCACAGTCCATACATTCCCTATGCAGAGGGCCCTGCCTGTCACACTATTCTTGGCCTCGTGCACCCAGGGAAGCTACACCGCCATTAAAATAGCTTTTATAATCCTGTTTACCCTCCAACACAGAGTCAAAAAAGCCGTTGTTGTTTCCTGTGTCATATGTCAGCATCAGATTATGTCACCGGGTGTGATGTATTCTTGGAATCAAAGCATTGCTACATAGAAGGTGCCGGCAGATTGCTTCAAGTACAAATATTGGACGGCATGAATCCTAGGGATTATACAAAAATCCCAATCCCTATTATAAAACTCTGAGCTCATAGATGGGGGCCTCATCTGCTCAGGATCCTCAGCTCTTGGTCAGAATGATGATCAATTACAAAGAGGGTCTCTCGCTCTGGAGGACCTGTCCTGTCCTTCACTATGCAGACAGCACGTTGATGTGAATGGGCAGTGTGTTATGCTTCTTTTCCCCTGTGGTGGCGCTGCAGGGAAACTGTACACTTTCTGCCAGATTTCCCTATAAATTACAAGTTATTTCTGATTGTCTCAATGAGGTGAACACTATGGGCCACATGTATGAAACCTGTGTCGGTCTAAGACTTTTCTTGTTGCTAATAGCAACCAATCAGAGCTCCACTTTCATTGCTTATAGTATTCTGAAAAAATAAAAGGGGCGCTCTGATTGGTTGCTATGGACTCTGATTGGTTGCTATGGGTAACAAAGAAAGTCTTAGACCTAGACAGCTTTCATACATGACCCCCTATATGATCAGCCTGTTGTCAAGAGACCCTTATAACAAAGAGGTCCCTGATCCTTTAGCTCCCTGGTCCATCAGCTCCCTCTCCCTCCAGCTACTGTCTCCTTCCTGGGACGTGCGCTGGTTCTCACTGACTTAAAGTGCCAGCACGCACCACCCAGCTGTCCCAGGCCAATGACTTGTCAAAGCTGTACAGGGCAGGTCTGCAGTTGAGAGAGTAATAAAAGCATAGCCTGCAGATATTGGGACAAGAGCCTTAATATGAGTGGAGTCATTGAGTTCATCTATTCATACACTACAGACATTGCATATGAAGGGCTATATTGTGTATATACACAGTCGAGTCACATTATTATGCTCATCACCAAAATGAACTAGAGAGCTACCAGGTGAGTGTTTAATACAACAGTTCTGCTAACCCTACTGTGTATGGGGCCCCGGAGCAGATGGATGTCACTGCACCTCTGCTAACCCTACTGTGTATGGGGCCCCGGAGCAGACGGAGGTCACTGCACCTCTGCTAACCCTACTGTGTATGGGGCCTGGAGCAGACGGATGTCACTGCACCTCTGCTAACCCTACTGTGTATGGGGCCTGGAGCAGACGGATGTCACTGCACCTCTGCTAACCATACTGTGTATGGGGCCCCGGAGCAGACAGATGTCACTGCACCTCTGCTAACCCTACTGTGTATGGGGCCCCGGAGCAGACAGATGTCACTGCACCTCTGCTAACCCTACTGTATATGAGGCCCCGGAGCAGACGGATGTCTCTGCACCTCTGCTAACCCTACTGTGTATGGGGCCCTGGAGCAGACGGATGTCACTGCACCTCTGCTAACCCTACTGTGTATAGGGCCCTGGAGCAGACGGATGTCACTGCACCTCTGCTAACCCTACTGTGTATGGAGCCCCGGAGCAGACGGATGTCACTGCACCTCTGCTAACCCTACTGTGTATGGGACCTGGAGCAGACGGATGTCACTGCACCTCTGCTAACCCTACTGTGTATTGGGCCCTGGTGATGACGGATGTTACTGCACCTCTGCTAACCCTACGGTTTATGGGGCCCGGAGCAGACGGATGTCACTGCACCTCTGCTAACCCTACTGTGTATGTGGCCCCGGAGCAGACAGATGTCACTGCACCTCTGCTAATCCTACTGTGTATGGGGCCCCGGAGCAGATGGATGTCACTGCACCTCTGCTAACCCTACTGTGTATGGGCCACAGGAGCAGACGGATGTCACTGCACCTCTGCTAACCCTACTGTGTATAGGGCCCCGGAGCAGACGGATGTCACTGCACCTCTGCTAACCCTACTGTGTATGGGGTCCGGAGCAGACGGATGTCACTGCACCTCTGCTAACCCTACTGTGTATGGGTCCCCGGAGCAGACAGATGTCACTGCACCTCTGCTAACCCTACTGTGTATGGGGCCCCGGAGCAGATGGATGTCACTGCACCTCTGCTAACCCTACTGTGTATGGGGCCCCGGAGCAGACGGATATCACTGCACCTCTGCTAACCCTACTGTGTATGGGGCCCCGGAGCAGACGGATGTCACTGCACCTCTGCTAACCCTACTGTGTATGGGGCCCCGGAGCAGACAGATGTCACTGCACCTCAGCTAACCCTAATGTGTATGGGGCCCCGGAGCAGACAGATGTCACTGCACCTCTGCTAACCCTACTGTGTATGGGGTCCAGAGCAGACGGATGTCACTGAACCTCTGCTAACTCATTCATGTGGAAAGCACTCCTAACTGATTTGACTATGAATCCATCCTTACAGATCACGACATGCTGATTGTCTTCCCTGGGACGTATGGGATCTTCCGGTCAGACAATGTAACATGTCACACGGCTAGAAATGTCTGACATTGGTTGAAGAGCATGACCAAGACTTCCAAGTACTACCCTGGCCCCTAATTCCCCAGACTTGAACCCAGTTGAGCATCTGTGGGAGCCCCTGGATGGGGGTGTTGGCTCTATGGCCCCTCTAGCAGCTGTGGGAGCCCCTGGATGGTGACAGAACGGATAGAACTGATGTAACTGAGACATGTTTGTAGGTCACCTTGATCGTACCTGCCTTTTCAGCTTTGCACATACATTTTCAATAGGATTAAGATCAGGGCTTTGTGATGGCCACTCCAAAACATTGACTTGGCCACTTTAGCCACTTTGTAACCAGTTTGGCAGTAGCTTCAGGTCATTGTCCATTTGGAAGACCCATTTCCACCCAAGCTTTAACTTCCTGGCTGATGTCTTGAGATGTTACTTCAGTATTGCCACATAATCTTCTTTCCTCATGATGCCATCTATTTTATGAAGTGCACCGGTCCTTCCTGCAGCTAAACAACCCTACAACATTATAGGCTCTATGGACCCTCAAGCAGCTGTGGGAGCCCCTGGATGGTGTTGGCTCTATGGACCCTCCAACAGCTGTGGGATGCAGTCAGCTCCAAATATCTAGGACAACCTACCAGGATCTTATTGAGTCTCTCCCAGCCCATCTAGCTGCTGTCTGTGCTGCACACAGTGGTTACTCTTAGCTGCTGGTCATAATAATGTGACTTAGCTGTACATACTGTATATATATATATATATATATATATATATATATATATTCATTCAGCTGCACATGACAGGATTGCCCGCTGTTATCTGCCCCCTGCATGTGCATCGTGGGGTGAAAGTACTTGCTGCATCGCCACTTAGCTGAGATAGCAGATTGCTGGGGGATAAATGTATGGCAACGTATAGTTACATATCCATGTGAAGGGGCATATGGCTGGCACTATTAATTGGCAGTGTACAGCGGGTTTGTGACCTTGTGGAACAACTGGCTGGCACATTTTTTGTATGTTTTATTTTATGGTTACTAACTGTGACTAAACAATCACATAAAGTCATGAACATTTGACTCTCATATAAGCAGCTTGTCTTCTATTTTTACTTTACTATAAATTGTAAATTTTCGTGCTAGTGCTGCATTTACAACTTAAATAATGAATGGTTCATCCACAAAGTCAGGAACAAAATGATCTTAAATTTGGAAGATTTTATCCAGTGAGGAGACAAAATAACTGAGATCTCTGCTCCCCTCTACAGGCCACTGTTAGTAATACAATTCTAAGTGGCTAACACAATGTAGATTTTAAGGGGTTTTCTCACTAAGCAGTTTCACAGTCACAGCTTACTTTCACTCTGCTCTCATCAGGCTGTGGGTGGTTCTGTAGCTGTAATTAGCATATTTAGCCTCTCTCAGTAACTAGCTGAGACATTGCATAGAGCAAGAGATCTAATCTGTAAGCAAACAAAGCTACAAGGGCTGTGAGGAGTAAAAGCAAAGGCTTATCAGTAAAACAACAGCTAATCTTGTTAGAGATAATGTGTCAGTCAGGGGGGGTGACATCACTCAATGATGACTAATCAGAAAACAGAGTTATGGTCTGGTATGCAGGTAACCATAGAAACTTGTGTACACTCAAGACCACATAGAAATGCTCTTACCTCTTGAGCAAAGTATTGACCGATGTATTTAGAAAAAGTCTTCATTCAACTGTCCCTTCTTGTTGAAAGCTAATCTTTGTAGTGAGAAAACCCCTTTAAAGGGAAACTCCAGTAGTAGTCAAGTCTCCTGCAGTTTATCTTCAATATGGAAAAGCTTTCCAGTATTTCTTGTGGGAATAATTTTCACAATTTTTGTGAAAATCCATTACTTTTTCAATTATTGAGGGCAAATACACAGATCAACCAGATTATTTAAACCGCCTGCCCAATATTGTGAATGTCCTTGCTTTGCTAAAATAGCTCTGACCCATCAAGGCCTGAACTCCACAAGACTCTGCTATGCTCTGGTTTCTGGCACCAAGATGTTAGCAGCAGGTCCTGTGCGGTGCGACCACCATGGACTGGACTTGTCTTCCTAGCACATGATTGATTGGATTGAGATCAGGGGAATTTGGAGACCATTTGTCATGTTTCTCAAACCACGAAAGGGTGGTCTTGGTCTGTACAATGTTAAGTTAGAAGGTACGTGGAGCAGTAATATTCACACAATGCCAGGAGCCAAGGTCTCTGGCAGAACATTGCCCAAAGCATCACACTGCCTTCCCCAACTCGCCGGAGGACCTCACTCTAAGAAGAAGGTGAAGAGAAACGTTACACAAGTCCACGCATCTGCCTTGTCATGTCTCCGTGGTATCTTATATAGATGTAGGTGTTCCACCTGCCTGGTAAACCACTGCACTAACTAGTACTTCTACCTGGAGGCCAGTGCTAATATTAGGTTTGTATCTGCACACTTAAAGGGGTTGTCTCACTACATCAATTCATTTTACCTCAGTCCTGTTTTCTCAGTTTCATTTTTTAAATTAAGGGGCAGGTTTACTGGCTTCTACAAGGCTGCAGTAAAATAACGAGGATGTTGGTAGGGGGGAGGTGTGGGGTATCTAGTGTCGGCGGCCGTCTGTGCTCGCACGTTGTCCGTGGCAAGCACCCGCACCCCCAGGTTCCCCTGTCCCAGCAGAGGGGGAGTATGGGGTGAACTTGCCATTGCCCAGAGCAACTACCCTCACCTCCAGGTTCCCCTGTGCCAGCAGAGGGTGGGTATGGGGTGAACTTGCCATTGCCCAGAGCAACTACCCTCACCTCCAGGTTCCCCTGTACACAGAGGGGGGGGGGGGTAGGGGGAAATTTGCCGTTCCCCAGAGCAATCCCCGCACCCCCAGGTTTTTCCGTCCCCGGAAAGGGGGATTTTTGGGGGTGAATTTGCCGTTCCCCAAGAAAACTACCACCAACCTCCAGGTTCCCCCTGACCAAGAGGGGGGGGGGGGGGTTTGGGGGGGGTAAAACTTGCCATTCCCCCAGAGAAAATACCCCCACCTCCAGGTTTCCCCGTGGTATCCTAGGCCTTTTGTATTGGGGGAGAGGTGCGGTTGGCCTCTGAAAAGATGGGTGGTGCTCGGCACAATAACAGCAACACACAAGTATTCTGTGGAACATCAGGCTTTACTCCGGTATTATCTTGTGGCATTACAGATTTTATGAAGAAAGGGCCATGTCACCTAAACACATTTTAGATCCCTTTTTCTTGGACTTTTGGCGATCTCTAAACCCCTTTCTTTTCCGACCCCCATTCCACTGTGGAAAAGGGTGCTAGCCTGGCGTGAAACCCCATCCCAGCCCACTTTAAAAGGGCTGGCGCCTGGCGACACAGGACACACTGTCCCTCAAGGGGTTCCCTTGCTTTTTCGGCAGTCCTCCAAACTCCCCCACCTAAAAAATTCTGGGTTGTCTTCTCCTTCAGGTCCACTCTGCCCGGAAATTCCACTTTCCTTGTCAGTGCCGCTAAATCTCAGGTATAGTAGTGAGTCAGGCTGCTCTCTTCTCCCTGGGGCCTGCCCTGTCTATTGCCGCCTGGAAATTGCAGTGTTAGGTTTCCCTTTTTTGGAGATTCTCTAGTTGCTGAGTGAAATCCAATTGTTAGGGGCCCCAGCCCCTCGACGCCGGGGCCCTCTACCACTCTATCAGATATAGATAGATAAGTCGTATCCAACAAAACAGGGTGGCGCTTGTCAAAAGAACCGTTTTTATTACAGCCGTATTTTTTATAACTTTGGTTTAACGGTGACTGCATGCGCAGGTCAGCCGAGCACAAACTTTTTACAGGTTACATTTAAGAAAAACAAATATAGCTGAGTTCCTTTATAATTCAAGGCCCTAAAAGCACAGGCGAGAGACCTTGAACTGTATCTTGTGTCGGATAGGAGAAAAGATTTTCATGCTTTAACCCTTAACTTGACAATTCCCCCCTTTTGCACAAACTGCCTTCATCTGTAAGAGAAAAAACGTTAGACACTGCTTCACAATGCCTTCCTGACTTTCCCTTTTCCCCTAGCTCCTGTTTTTAGCTTTGAAAAACCCGGGAGCGGGACGGAAGGGGAGTAGTAGGTTTTCACCAGGTTGAGACGAAATCATCACAAAACGAGTCCCCCCTGTGTAGCTGGATTTTCCAACCCCGGGTGGAGCCAACTACTGCCCCTTATAGGGTGCAAAAAATTTGGCTTTTCCCTCCAAAAAACAAATCCCATCTTCAATAATATTCGAGCAGCAAACAAAAAAAAGCAGAAAACTAAAAAATTTGGAAATACCCAGTCGCAAAAACCCATTAAAAGCCAAAACCCCCCAGTCCCTTTAAACCCAGTTAGCTGGGTTTGGGCAAAAAAAAGTTTCCCCCCCACCAAGCATTTTTGTTTTTTTTCTTTTGTTTTGGGGTGTATTGTCTTTTGCCCTTTTTAAACATGGTTTCTGAAAGGTCAGTAATTTAAACTGTTCGGGTTTTTTTAAAAAAGTGCGGGATTTAACCCGGGGGCAGAGTACGGGCCCCTTTACTCCTACTGGCAACCTTTAAGCATTTTGCCCCAGATAAAAAAGGTTCCGGTGGGGGGTCCCACATCCTGAAGCGTAGGACCAACAGGGGGCCAATCTAAAAACCCTGAGATATTCTTGACATACCCGGGAGGGGACTTGCCCCAAGGATACAAAGCCTGCTGTTGGCTCTCCACGGGGGCGGGGCCCGGGAACATGCTGCCTTTCATTACATGGCAGATTGCCGGGGTTTGCAAGGTTGTTAGTCCCATTTTGGGAAAACCTATTCCCCCCCACGATAGTTGTGTAGGTATCGTTCTAGCGGGGAAGGTTTAAAGGCATCTGGGGTAGAGGAATGGCATTAAAGCCAATCTGGATGCCTTTCCCCCAATTGGCAACTCCCGGTAATTCAAATACCAACTTCCCCCCAGTATGAAGAACTGCTATGCTTTTTGATGTGGGGATTACCCCCCCCAGGGCTAGAAACCATCCTACAGGGGAATCGGTATGCTCGTTTCCTGCCTAGAGTATTTGGTGCATTTTGGGGCTAATTGACGAGTAATTAGTCCAATCCCCATTCCCCCCCTGGCACGGGATCGCCAAAGATGGCTAGATGAGACGGTGGGGGGATATGTGCATACCGAATCTGTTTGGTTTATTTTTTTTGCTAAATCATGTGATGTGCAGTGAGTTTATTTTCCTGGGGTTATGTATTCCCCAATTCAAGCAATCTTATCCGGATCAGTGTCAATTTCCCAGAGGCACCTCAGGCCCCTTGCAATGGCTTGCATGGACCCATGTTGGTTTCCCTTCAAGTTGACAAGGTACATCGTCAACGGACTTGGATGCCCCCTCGAACCGGGGTTCCCAAACGCTTTGGGGAGTTTTCTTAAGGTAAAAAACCCTGGTCCCCCGGGCTTCAATGTGTGAGCCCATTTTCGGCCAGGATCTGGCAAAGAAAAAAACCTTTTCCATGACTTCAGTTATTGGGTTCTGTAATTTTACACAAAACAGTGAACTATCACACCCCAATTGGAAAAAGATTGGGGAAAGTAACCACCTATTTGGGGGCCTCCCAAACAAAATTTCACATGGGGGCAACTTAGTTTCCAATGTGGAGTTGTGGGGCAATTCAATACCCAGCAGGGGAAGGTATTTTGAAAATTTCTCCTGTAAAATGGGTCCCCCTGTCTGACTCTATGGTTCAGGGAGTCCAAACCTAGGGACAGGTTCCATTACCAGTTTTTTTTTTTGCTGTGGCCCTTTGCAGTGGCAGTGCCCTGGGTACACCTCGGGCCACCCTAAAAAAAAAAGATCAACACAAAGGCGTACTCGTACCTGCCATTTTTTTGGAAACTGAATTAGGGGTTGCAAATGTTGGAAAGGATATGAGGTCTGGGATTTTTCATTGGATTTTTGGACTACCGCCAGATTATTTACCTGACAGATTTGACATTTGGGCTGCAGGGGGGACTGCAGCCTTTTGAAACCGGGGGGCCACCCAATTCCATTTTAAGGTGGTGGCCATAGCATTGGCATTTTGGGTGTGGGGATGAAGGGATTTAGGAAAGTAATACCAGGCCTTGGAAAAACAAATTTTTTTCTCCTAATTTCCTAATCCGTCCTCCCCCTACTTTGCTCCCCCCTTTTCCCAACCTTGTTTGTCTTTTTCCCCTGGCATTTGCCTGGGCTTCTTTGAGTCTACTAGAGAGATAGTTCAGTGATTTCCCATCCACAAAAATTCAAATCAGGTTCGCAATGGAAGTAGTACGTTCGGGGGGGGGGCACATTCTTTTTCAATGATTTTTTTGTACAGTCATGATCAAAAATTTTTTCACTGAGTTCCCCTTCCCCTCCCCCCTTCTGAATCCAAAATTCAGAGAAGTACTTTTTGAAAAGTAATGTGTTGGGGGGCCCTCAGAAGGTGCACGTTTTGCTTCTAGGTCAGGCAAATGGTCCCCGCTTTTCATTCATACATAGGGATGAAGCTACTTCTTGCTGTCATTCAAAAGGATACTGCTAGTTTAGGTAACTGACACCTTTGGTTTTTATGAACTTTTAAAAGGTGAAACGGTAGACATCCCAAAGTCTGTTTTGGATTTTCCATAGGGCAGTTGGGACGCTTGTAAGTAAGATTTTTTTTCCCCCCTATCCAAAAACTGCCCCTTCCGGGGTTTCTTGCCAAATACCAATACACATAGAGCTTCCTCATAAATTGGATCTGAAGGGATTTTTAAAGTTACGGTGCCATCGGATGGATTTGACATTAGCTTGAGTGTGGTCAAAATATCTGCACCCAACAAAATTTTGTCGCCCCCATCTAAAAAAACAAAAAAACCGTGATAAAAAAAGTTTTAGGGGCCAAATTTTTACCTTTTGGGGGGACAGTGGTGGTAATTTTTTCTATTAATCCACAAAACCCCCATACAACAACAAAACGTAGATACCAAACTCTCGGGTTACATTTTTTTTTTGAGACAGACCTAGAGTCCAGTTCCCCCAAGGGTTTGGTGGCCCCTGGATGGTTATAGGAACATAGAGTACTGGGGCCCGGACCACTGCCGTCCCCTTCAGTCTGGGGTAATTAGTCCCGTTTGGGCTCTCCCCTCTCCTTTTTCCCCCTTTTTTATCTCTCTTTTTTTTTTTCTACAGTCCTTTCCTGTCCCTTGTTTCCCGCAATAGAAACAGGGTTGGGGCCCCGTCTTTGTCTACCCCCTGTATTCCCCCCGGGGCTTTACTTGTGCTATCTTTCCACTTTTCCCTTTTTCCTTCTTTCTCCACTCCCCCTTCTTTTTCTAAGAAGTGTTGCATCTTCCGTGGATCTCCAATCGGACAACATAATTTTAAATTTTTCTGCCCCCCGGGGATTCATTCCCCCTAGGAATGTCCTTTTTCATTACCTTTCCCTTACTGGTCCGGGGGCAATGTCATGCCCTCATGCCCTCATGCCCTCCTGAATTCTAAACTAAAATTATTCACAGTCCTCCCTTTTCTGCTGCACTGGACGGTTCCCCTTGGTTTTCTGTTCCCCCTGGGAAGAAAATTCCAACCTCTGACAAAACGTTTCCAATGCCCCAGTTCTTATGTCGCTGGGGATGAGGGTGGAGTTCCCCTTCTAATCTTGAATGTATCTTGGGTCAACTTAGGGCTACACAGTCCTCTATTCTATCCATGTGTCTGTAGGGACCCTGTAAAAAATTATTTAGCGGCTGAAATCAGAGGGAGTACCTGGGTTGGGCGGGACTTGCAAGTTACCTCTGTTCGGAAACTGCCCCTGGTGGTAAACCTCAAAAACGCCCCCGCCAGTCTGCCTTTGGCATTCAGTTTTTTTTAGAGTCAACGGGTCTGTTATCAATGCTGCTTTTTTTTACTACTGGCTGATTGCTCTGCTTGTTTTCCTGGTGAGGTCCCCCATCCTAAACATGTACCCCACGTCGGGTTTGTTGACCCCAAAAGAGTCAGGTCCACACCCGGGTTTCTCGCTCTGGAGGTGGCATTTGGGGAGGGGGTGGTGTCTGATCTTCTTTAATTTTAGGGCCTGGCTATCATATTGTCGGATGGTTTAACATGGTCCACCCTCCATTGACTAACTGTCCTACAAACCCCAACTCGGTTCACAATTTTTAATAGTTGGAGCAGACATTTTAACTTGGTCCCCTCCTCTATCTTTTACCACAACCCTTCTGGTTTCTAACACTCTTTTTTCCCGTCTTTGGGTCTAACTGACTCTGTTTGGGGACTCCGAATGAATTTAGGGTCCGGGTCATCTTTGACTTTCCTCTTCCCTGATAAAAAGGAGGAGGGGATTTAAAAACCCCTGAGGGGCCCCCGTAGGTTCTGATTTGCCTGCCAGATCCCTTTTTGTCCCCCCCCCGTCCCCAGTTATTCCAATCCAAAAAATCCTTGGATCCTTCCGGGATCTAATTTGGTGTCCTATCATCTGGGGAAGTAGGATCGAGACTACTTGGCCGACTGGACTGCTATGTAAAATAACCTCCAACAATAATAATGTACTAGGATGAAACCTGTTTCAGTCAAAATTCATACCACATTCCGGAACCCCTGCAGTCCTAAAATACTTTTACCGTATCCTTATTCCCTTTATCTAGCCCACCTTTCGAATCGGTCCCGACTATTTATCGATAGTAGGTCTACATTTTAAAACCCCAAAGACAGGGTGGACTCGCCACCCAAGAACCTTCATCCTTAATCCGTCCCTTATTCCTTTTCCCGGCACAGACTTTCCACAGTTTGTCACATTTCCGGGGGTTAAGCATAAGATCATTTTTCCCCTCCTTTCCAGAAACCGCCAAAAGTCTTATTCAGCAATCCCCTTCCCTAATTTTAAAAAACAAAAACAGCCTTATGCTTTTATACCAGTTTACTTTCATCAGCAATAGGTCAAGATTCTTTGTCCTGCAAGGGGGGCCCCACTACATAGGTAAAAAACCCTCTTTATCCCAAACCGGGCCAATGGGACATAGACTCGGGGGAAAACATAAGAGCTTTAATAAATGAATGTCTACCTGGCCAGGTTTTTTGTCCGGGGTTTTTGTAGACCCTGGTTGCTTTAGGGGGCCGGAAATTTTTTGTTTTCCCAATAGTGTGGGGGGCCCGTTCAGAGGATGAAGGTTTTTCCTTTTGGAGTTTCTTATTTTTTGAGTTGGGAAAAACCCCCAATTGTTACCCAAACCCCCGACGCCGGGCCCCGCTACCACCTCATCGAATAAAAATAAAATAAGTCAGTATCCACACAAACAGGTGA
This sequence comes from Phyllomedusa bahiana, assembly GCA_025379985.1. Taxonomy (NCBI): domain Eukaryota; kingdom Metazoa; phylum Chordata; class Amphibia; order Anura; family Hylidae; genus Phyllomedusa; species Phyllomedusa bahiana. The sequence goes on from JAODAL010008911.1 coordinate 82,798, forward strand.
GCGCTTTTTCAAAATAACCCGTTTTTTATTACAGCCTGAGTTTTTTAAAAAAAAGGTTAAAGCGGTGAATGACATGCACGTCAGCCGGAGACAAACTTTACGGGTTTCATTTTGCGAAAAAAATACTAGTGGGGTTTTTGTTAAATTCAAGGCCCGAAGCGCAGACGAGAGACCTTAATTGTATCTTGTGTCGCACAGGAGAAAAGATTTTCATGCTTTAACCCTTAACTTGACAGCAGGGATCCCCTTAAAGAGAAAACCCGTCCATAGTTTTGCCCCCTGCTGAGGAAAACAAAAACTATGTAGACCTGCTTTTCCAGCGCTGTGTCCCTTTTTCTGTAAGGGTGCAAAAGTTTTAGAGCATTTACCCCTCAAAAAAATAAAATTCATGAGTAGGTGTTAGGCCCGCCCCCCAAAGGCTAGCCCCCCCCACTGACAGTTACTCCATTTTCTACCCCATTCAAAGTAAAAGGTTTTTTCAGTTTAGGGGGGCGGGGCTACCTCGGTGGGCGGGGGTTTTAAAGACTTCTCTTTCTGGTAAAACTGCAGATTTGAGCATTAAATAACGAAATCTCCCGCATCTTTCAGAATAAGGGACACAGCGCTGGAAACAGCAGGGGGCTACACTAGTTGTCTGTCTCAGCCAGGGGGGCAAAAACTATGTGGCAGGTTCTCTTTAAGTGTTGGTAATTTTCTATAGGAAGTATAGGTCCGAACAACTTCAAATATCTACCTCTGAGCAAAAAGGCAGCTACTTATCCCACTATATCATATTTGGTAACTATCCATATCTGATCATCATCAAAGCTTCCCCTGGGGAGGCCATTTAGGGTGACATGTATGAAACCTGGTGCCAACACTCAAGTTCTAAATTGATATAGAGGAGTATAGAATGCGACAGTATGTATGACCCGTCCATTGAATGCATAAAACGGTGTTGCGTGCCTTGCATAACATGCATATCTTTGGGCTATCTTTGGATCCAAAAAATGCCATCCGGTGCAAAAATTTTTTCCATTCATGTTCATATATTATAGAAAAGGGCTAGGGCGTTTTTTTTGGGGAAAAGACTAAAAAAAATGGGGCAGCCCCCTTATACATTTGCCCCTTAGTGTTTCTCTCACCCTCTTCGATTTACATTGCTGTATCGCTCGTCCTGATTCTGGAGAACGCTGTAGAGCCACACAGTTACAGCTGCGAGTCCTCTCTGTACTTCCCCGCACTCATCTCTAAGACCAGTGCTGCGAGGAAAAAAAGGTAGTTTACAGCTAAAAGGGGAAAACTGGAGCCTGGAGAGTGAAGTAAACCCCAAGAATACCCGTTATTTGCATGGATTCCTCCCCCAGGGACTCCAAGGATCTTTAAAAATAATCCCTTTAAATTCCCCAGGGCCAAACAGGGATGGAAAAATTAACCCCCTTTATTGCCCCCGACCAAACAGGAAAACCCCTTTCATGAAACCCCATTATGCCCCTTGGGCCACCAGAATCCTTATTTTAAAATATTTACTGCCCCCGACCAAACGGTATGCCCGTATTAAACCCCTTCACTGCCCTCCCCGTGTTTCATATATTAACCCCTCACTGTCCTAGGGGCCCACCCAGGATTCTTACTTAAATTGTCTGCCCTTTTGGGGAAAAAAAGGGTCTTTTAAAAAAACACCCCCTCTATTTTTTTCAAAAGTTAAAGGGGTTTTGGGTTTTTAACCAAAAGTTTTTTTAAACTCTATTTAGTCCCTGTGGTTTTTTTAAGGGGTTATTAGGAAAACACCAAAAGGTTTCGGGTCCCCCCACACAAATGTTTTTAGTAGGGGGGAAAGGGGGTTCATTCGTCATAGAGGGGGAAAATTTAACCCGTGGCCTGTTTTTCTTCCTTTTCACCCCTTCTTTCCTTTTTCAAAAATTTTTAAATTACTAACCAAACTTAAAAGGGGGCTATAAATTAATTTTTTTGTTTTTAAAATCCTTTAAAAAACAATTTTTCTTTTTTTCGGGGAAAGTTAATTGTTCCCCAACCAATTTGGAAAATTATTCCCCCCCTTTATTGCAACAACTTCCCCTTTTTCCCCTTTCACCCTTTTTTTCGTCCCCCTTGGGGGGGGGTAGGCGGTCACACGGGTTTTTTAAACTACAGACTGTTCAATCTCTCCTGTAGGCTCCCGCAGGGGTTGCTTACCCACAGACCTGGCTTCTTTTGCACCCCTTTTGGAAGCCAGTAAACACGCCCCCCTGAATGAGTGAAAAAAAAAGGAAACAGGGATGGGAAAGGGATGAATCAATGTAGTGAGACAACCTCTTTAAATCCCAAAAGATAAAATTTTGGGATTTCAGCCCCAAGTTAAAAACATGCCCCTTTTGGGCCCCGGGTTTCCCCCGGGCTTATTAAAAGCGTATTTGCGGGACGGATCCCCCTTTGCAATACGGTTTGAAAAAGGGGTGGGACGGGGGGGGCGCGGCGGGGGAGCGGGCCCGGGCCCCATAGAAATTGCATTATTTACGGCGCGTTCCCCGGCCCTTAATAATGTTGGATGGGGGCTTTCTCCCCCCCACGGCGGATTCGCCGAGCGGGGGGGGGCGACGGAAAACCACAGTTCTCTTTTGAGAACGTGGATTACCGTTAATTCGGGGGATTGGAGCCGTACTGCAGCGGGAAATCCGGGCGCAGAAGCTCAATCCCCCGCCCAAATAAGCCATGTGAAAAGGCCCAAGTGTAGTGTGAATTTAGTTTGGGGCGGGGTGTGGGCGGTTCAGTATTTGAAGAGCCCGGGGAGCGGGAGTTTGTTTTACATGACTAGTAGATAATTACAGCCATGCACGTAATAACAGAAATAAATGTAAAAAACACATATAAAAGTATAACATCAATAAAGTCTACATCTGCAATGTAGACCACAGTGAGGATGATTTTAAAAAAAAAACGAAAATAGACAACCCTTTTTTAACCCGGGTTATTACCAATTTGACCACCAGGGATAATTAATTTTAACCTCTTTATTTTTAACCTCTCAGACTACCACTAACTTATTCTCTGTGTATACTGACATTAAATGGGTTGTCTCACTACAAGAATTGCTTTTTATATTAACCCCTTTAGAACCTTGCGTTTTTTTTTTTTTGTTGACATGTTTGTTTTTTCCTCCCTGCCTTCCCCCGCCATAACTTTTTTATTTTTCCCCTACATAGACCCAAGAGGGCTTTTATTTTGGGGACAAAATTTTACTTTTAAATGGTGTTATTTTTTTCCCCTGTACTATAGAATACACTGGGAAACCGCAAAAAAATTCCAAGTGGGACAACGTATTTTCACCATGTTTGCGGGTGTCTTGCTTTTACAGCGTTCAATCTTCGGTAAATTTAATGTATTATCTTTATTCTACAGGTTATTACGCTCCGGGCAATCCCCAAAAATGTGGGGTTTTTCCGTTATGTTTTGGTCCCGTAAAAAAATTCATTTTTATTTTTAAAAATTTGGCCGCCGGCGCCATTTTGTGGACAATAAACTTTTTTGTATAACAAATAGGACGGGGCATGAGGCGGTTTTTTTTCCCGGGGCTGAAGCGTATTTTTATTGCTAGCGTTTGGAAAGCATGCACTTTTTTGATCACTTTTTTCCCAAATTTTTAAATTTATGGAAAAGACCAAAAAAGCAATTTTGGCATTTGGAATTTTTTTCTTCTAGGTGTTCAGGTACGGATAAGTGATGTTATATTTTTATAGACGATTTTTGGGGGAGAAAAATTGTGTAATTTTTTTTTATTTTTTTTGTTTTTATGTATAAAAAGGGGGAAAAGGGGGTTGATTTGAACTTTTTAATACTTTTTTTTTTTGTCGTTAAAGCTTTTTTCTTTTTTTTTTTTACTTTAAATTGGTCCCCTAGGGCGCTTCACCATGGGGGCAAAATCGTTTTTACAGCTAAAGTATTGTTAGAAAATGCATTAGACTGTAGAAAAGGGGTTTCCCCACTTCCGCCCGGGGGCCGGAAGTGGGGGAACCACGAGGGAAGGGGAACGATCGCGAAACCCCGAATAAAAACCCTTGTGACCCTAGGAACGTTTTCTCATACATCAAGGGTCCTTAAGGGGTTAAAGATCTTGCAAAAACAAGTCACTTTGCAATATGTGCCCATTAACAGTGTCCTACCTATTCTGAGATATCTCCTCTTGTATGGGCTGCATCAGCTTCTCAGGTCGCTATAGCTACAGACCTGTTCAATCTCTCCTGAAAGGCTGTCAGCGCTGTTCGCAATAGCTACAGACCTGGTGTCCTCAACAGCTCTTCACTACAGGCCAATAGTAGCCACTGAATTAAAATAATGAAACAGAGAAAACCGGTAAGATGAATCAATGTAGTGAGACAACCCCTTTAACCTATTCACTACCTTAGACAACTATTGATTCAGCTCTGCATGTGACCTGACCACTGCAGGAGGTCTGTAACATCCACTCCCTCCCACTGCTCACACAGAATAAGAACTAGGGAGGGAGCAGGTAGGAGAGATGTAAGCCGAGCACCAAGGTAGGCTTCCCATAATACTGCAAGTCACGGACGAAGAGAACGACTCCAACAACAGTTCAACAACAGTGTAGTTTACGGAACTTTTCAGGAAAGTATGATGAACAAATCCCCCAAACACTCGTGTACAAACTTGTGCCAGATACCCCTGTGCTGCACAGCGCACTGACGAAGATGTATCCTCGGGATGCATGATAAGTTTAGCTACCCATGGGGTTCGGAAAGGTGGAACACCCTCTATCTTTTAATACCGTACAAAGACAGGAACAATCATGTGTGGTGCTGTTCGAAGGTGCGCTCACGGTGCAGCACAGCAGCTTACAACTTAACCAGCTCTACCCGCTATCCCAAATATTTTAAAATATAATTTCAGAAATTTTCCACATGCGAGCTGATGCATTTAAAAAAGGGATTGCATTAGCAACCCTTTCAAGGGCCGAAAACAGGGGGCTACTTGGATTAACACTTAGGGGTTTTAAAAACCCAAACCCGCCCTTAAATAGGCTAATTTCAGGCCGGGCACAATGTTTAGGTTCGTTGGCGTGCACACATTTTTGACCCCCCTGTTAAACCCTTTTCCCGTGGCCCGGGAGTTTGGGTGCTTTTGAGGTGAAAATCCCCGCTTTTTGGAGTGATATCCACATTTTAGTTGTCCTTCCGTTTTGCGAGTATTTTTCCGTCCTGGAAACCCTTTCTTTGCCCAAAAGGGTTCAAGGCACGTTATACTTCTCTTCTCTCTAAAGGGGGTCGGGGTTCTGGGGGCCCAAGGAGGAGGGAAAGCTCAGTCAATCCTCGCCCCCCCCAAAGGGTTTTTCCTCTATGACCTCTTTGTGTCTTTTTCCCCCTGCTCTCTCAAAAGGCTGCTGTTTTCGTGTCGTTTTCACAAGTTTTCTAAAAATTTCATACACCCCAAAAACCGTTTACGTGGTACTTGCAGAAAAAGGGAAAAAGAAAAACTCTTTAAAACCCCCCAAAGAAAAAAAAAAAAAGAATTTTCATTTTTTTCCTCCTTGCCTTCCCAAAAATCATAAATTTTTTATTTTTTTCCCTTTTACATAGAATATGGTGGTTTTATTTTGCAGGACAAAAACGTACCTTTTTAATGTTTTTCATTTTAAACGTACCATAGAAAAATACTGGGAAAGCAAAAAAAATTTTTAAATGGGGGCAAAAAGTGAGAAAAAAACTTTTTTGTGCCCGTTTGCGGGGGGTTTGTAGCATTATGCCGTTCAATCTTTGGTAAAAATGATGTGTTATTTGTATTCTACAGGTTGATAGGAATCCGGCAATACCAAACATGTACGGATTTCGTTATGATTTGGTAAAAAAATCCATTATTACCCTATATATCACAGAGCTCAGCTTATCTCCTCAATCATATAACCCTATATATCACAGAGCTCAGCTTCCTCTCATATCATATAACCCTATATGATCACAGGCTCAGCTTCTCTCCTATATCATATAAACCCATTTACATACTGAGCTCAGCTTCTCTATCATATAACTTATATATTACAGAGTCTCAGCTTCTCTCCTTCTATATATAACACTTATATATCACAGTGATCAGGTTCTCTCCCTCTATATATAACCCTAATATCACAGAGCTCAGATTCACTTTCTATCATATAAACCTATATATCACAGAGTCAGCTCCTCTTATCATTTTAACCTATATATCACAGAGCTCAGCTCCTCTCCCTCATATCCATATATACCTTTATATACTCACAGAGCTTAGGTTCTCTCCTCTATCATTATAACCCTTTATATCACAGAGCTCAGCTTCTTTACTATCCCTCTATCTATAACCTTATATATCACAGAGCTCAGCTTTCTCTCCGTCTATCATATAACCCTATATATCCCTGTAGCTCAGCTTCTCTCATCTATCCATATACCAAATATATCACAGAGCTCAGCTTTCTTCTCTTTCATATAACCGTATATATCACAGAGCTCAGACTTCTCTCCTCTGATCCATATAACCCTATATATCACAGAGTCAGCTCCTCTCCTCTGGTCATATAACCCTAATATCCCAGAGCATCAGCTTCTTCCTCTATCATATAAACCAATTATATCACAGAGCTCCGCTTCTCAGCTTCTATCATTATAACCGTCTATATCACCGAGCTCAGCTCCTCTTCTATCATATAACCCTATATATCACAGAGCTAGGCTTTTCTCTCCACTCTATATTATAACCCTATATATAATAGAGCTCAGTTTTCTTCTCTATCATATAACCGTATATATCACAGGAAGCTCAGCTCTCTCTCCTCTATCATATAACCCTATATATACAGAAGCTCACGCTCATTCCTCTATTATAAAACCCTATATACTCACAGAGCTCAGCTCCTCTCCTCTATTATTAACCCTATATATCACAGAGCTCAGCTTCTCTCTCATGTCCATATAACCCTATATATCACAGAGCTCAGCTTCTCTCCTCTATTATATAACCTATATATCGACAGAGCTCAGCTTCTCTCCTCTATCTATTAACCCTATATATCAAAGAGCTTCAGCTTCTTCTCTCTCTATTATATAACCTATACATCAACAGAGCTCAGCTTCTTCTTCTCATCATATAACCCTATATATCACAGGGCTCAGCATTCCTTCTCTATCCTATACCCCTATATATCACAAGAGCACTGCTTCTCTACCTCTATCATATAACCTATATATCACAGAAGCTCTGCTTCTCTCCTCTATCATATAACCCTATATATCACAGAGCTCTATTCCTCTCCTCTATCATATATCCTATATATCACTGAGCTCAGCTCTCTCCCTCTATCATGTAACCTATATATGACAGAGCTCAGATTCTCTCTCTGTCATATGTAACCCTATATATCACAGAGATCAGCTTATCGCATCTATCATATAACCCCTATATATCAAAGGCTCAGATTCTATCCCTCTATCAAATAACCTATATATCACAGAGCTCAGCTCTCTTCCTCTATCATATAAACCATATATATCACAGAGCTCAGCTCCATTCTCCTCTCATATAACCTATATATCACAGAGCTCAGCTTCTCTCCCTCTATCATATAACGCCCTATATATCACAGAGCTCAGCTTCTCTCCTCTATCATATAACCATATTATATTCCAGAGATCAGCTTCTCTCCTCATATCATATAACCTTTTTATATATCCAGAGCTCAGCTTCTCTCCTCTATCATGTAACCAAATAAATCACAGAGCTCAGCTTCTCTCACACTATCATATAACCCTATATATCACAGAGCTCCAGCTCCTGCTCCTCTATATATAACCCTATATTATTACAGAGCTCAGCTCCTCTCTCTATCATATAACCCTATATAATCACAGGAGGTCAGCTCTCTGCTCTATCATATAACCCTATATATCACAAGAGCTCAGCCTCTCTCCCTCTATCATGTAACCCTATATATCACAGAGCTCAGCTTCTCTCCTTCTATCATGAAACCCTATATATCACAGAGCTCAGTTCTCTCTCCTGTCATATAACCCTTTTATATCTCAGAGCTCAGCTTCTTCTTTCTATCATATAACCCTATATATCACAGAAGTCAGCTTCTCTTCCTCTATCATATAACCCTATATATCACAAGAGATCAGTTCTCTCCTTATCATATAAACCCTATATATCTCAGAGTCAGATTTCTCCTCTATCATATAACCCTATATATCCAGAGCCTCGCTTTTTCTCCTCTATCATATAACCTATATATCACGAGCTCTAGCTTTCTCCTCTATATGTAACCCTAATATATCACAGAGCTCAGCTTCTCTCCTCTATCATATAACCCTATATATCACAGAGCTCAGCTTCTCACTGCCCCCAGTAATCAGCCAGGTAGCTAGGGCTGCCCTCAGTAATTAGCCAGCTAACTGGCTAATTACTGGGGGCAGCCCCAGCTACCTGGCTAGTTACTGGGGGCAGCCTCAGATACCTGGCTAGTTACTGGGGGCAGCCCAAGATAGCTGGCTACGTTACTGGGGCAGCCCAGCTAACTCTGGACCTAGTTATGGGGGCAGCCCCAGCTAAATGCCTAGTTACTGGGGGGGGGGGCCCAGCCCCAAGCTAACTGGCTAGTTATGGGGGGCAGCCCAGTAAAATGGCTAATTAATGGGGGCAGCCCCAGCTACTGGCTAGTTGCTGGGGGCAGGCCCCAGTACCTGGCTAATTACTGGGGGCAGCCCAGCTACCCTGGCTATTTACGGGGGGCCCTTGCCCCAGATAGTGGATAGTTAACTGGGGCAGCCCCAGCTTACTGGCTAGTTATGGGGGCAGCCCCCTGCTACCTGGTAGTTGCTGGGGGCAGCTCACCAGCTACCTGGCTAATTACTGGGGGAGCCCAGTTACCTAGCTAAGTTATTGGGGACAGCCCCAAGGCTTGATGGCTAGTTACTGGGGGCAGCCCCAGCTACCTGGCTAGTTACTGGGGGCAGACCCAGCTACCTGGCTAATTACTGCCCTTGGCCCTACCTGGCTAATTACTGGCCCTACCTGGCTAATTACTGAGGGCAGCTCTAGCTACCTGGCTGATTACTGGGGGCAGCCCTAGCTACAAGCTTGATTACTGGGGGCCAGCCCTAGCTACCTGGCTGATTACTGAGGGGCAGACTAGATTACCTGGCTAATTACTGGGGCCAGCCTAGCCTACGTGGCTATTTACTGGGGGCAGCCCCAGCTAACTGGCTAATTACTGGGGGAAGCCCCAGCTAACTGGCTAGTTACTGGGGGCAGCCCCAGCTAACTGGCTAGTTACTGGGGGGCAGCACCAGCTACCTGGTAGTTTATGGGGGCAGCCTCATCCACCTGGCTAGTTACTGGGGCAGCCCCAGCTACGGTGCTAGTTACTGGGGGCAGCCTAGCTAAGCTGGCTAAGTTAATGGGGCGCCCTAGCTATCCTGGCTATTACTGGGGGCATCCCCAGCTACTGGCTAATTACTGGGGGAAGCCCAGCCTACCCCTGGGATTAGTTACTGGGGGCAGGCCCCAGCTAACTGGACTAGTTACTGGGGGCAGCCCCTGCTACTGGCTAGTTACTGGGGGCAGCCCAGCTACTGGCTATTTATCTGGGGGCCAGCCCCAGCTACCTGGCTAATTACTGCCCCCCTTGGCCATACCTGGCTTAATTACTGGCCCCTACCTGGCTGATTACTGAGGGGCAGCCCAAGCTAACTGGCTAATTACTGGGGGGCAGCCATAGCTACCTAGCTAATATGAGGGGCCAGCCCAGCTAATGGCTAATTACTGGGGGGCGCCATAGCTACCTAGCTAGTTACGGGGGGCCAGACCTAGATAACTTGGCCTAGTTACTGGGGGCAGCCCTAGCTACCTGGCTAGTTACTGGGGGCAGCCCCAGCCTAACTGTGCTAATACTGGGTGGAAGGCCCAGCTACTGGTAGTTACTGGGAGCAGCCCCCAGCTACCTGGCTAGTTTCTGGGAGCAGCCCCAGCTACCTAGCTAATTATAGGGGTAGGCCAGTCTTCCTTACCAAATTATGGAGGATGGCCCTGTTTACCTACCTAATGGGGTCTACCTATTTACATGACACTTATCTGACATTTTTTAATTTCTAATTTTTTAGGGGTCTAACATACGCTGTTCGGGGAATGATAGGAAAGTGCTGCAAAGAGAGTGAGTCTAAGTTGTATTTGTGGGTAAATTCTACCAGGGGGTCGAGTAGTGATCACTAGAAGGAGGACACTGATTCGGTACTGGACAGAGAAAAAAATATGAAAGGGAACTACTCATCAGGGGAAGACATCATGGAGTTTGAGGCCAGAAGGAGCAAAGAAAAGGAGAAAGAAGACGAAGAAACTCCATCAGAGATGACGCCCTCCTGTGAGTTCCTGCTTTCAGGGGTCATTTTCTTCGGTTGAGTCAGTGGCTGTGTTCTTTTGATAGTTGGACCTGATATGGGGATGTGATTGGTGGGGTTGTAGGTTATGCTGTGCTTATGTAGTGTCAGTGTGGGATTGTCTCCGGATTGTAAATGCAAGTGCTCACCTGACTCTGTTGAGGGTTCCTGCACCAAGTTTCTTTCTTGCTTGTTGTAGGGGCTTTCACACGGAGCGGTTTTGGTGCATTTTTTGAGGCGTTTTTTTTGTGCAGAAATGTTCAGCATTAACTACTCTGCCTTTCTGCACAAAAATGCACCAAAAACACAGCAAAAGTGCTCCGTGTGAAAGCAGCTTTATGGTGTCGTTTATTTTAGAAAGTGGCGAGGTGCGAGGCTGCCCCCAGTACCTAGCCAGGCAGCTGGGGCTGCCCCCAGTAACTAGCCAGTTAGCTTGGGCTGCCCCCAGTAATTAGCCAGTTAGCTGGGGCTGCCCCCAGTAATTAGCCAGTAGCTGGGGCTTGCCCCCAGTAACTAGCCAGGTAGCTGGGGGCATGCCCCCAGTAACTAGCCGAGTTAGCTGGGGCTGCCCCAGTAACTAGCCAGTTAGTGGGGCTGCCCCCAGTAATCATGCCAGGTAGCTAGGGGCTTCCCCCAGTACCTAGCCAGGCAGCTGGGGTGCCCACAGTAACTAACCGGGTTTAGTAGGGCTGCCCCCAGTAATTAGCCAGTTAGCTGGGGCTGCCCCAGTAACTAGCCAGTTAGCGGGGGGTCCCCCCCGTAATCAGCCGGGGTAGCTAGGGCTGCCCCAGTAACTAGCCAGGTAGCTGGGTCTGCCCCAGTAACTAACTAGGTAGCTAGGGCTGCCCCCAGAAAATCAGCCAGGTAGCTAGGGGGGCCCTCAGAATTAGCCAGTGGGGCCCCGTAATTACAGGTAGGCCAGTAATTAGCAGCAGGGCCATAAGTAGCCAGGCAGGGCCAGTATATAAGCAGACGGGGCCCAGTATGTGGGAAAGGCAGGGCCAGTATATAGCCGGGCAGGACCAGTATATAGGTAGGACAGGGCCCCCTTATAGGTAAACAGGGCCAGTATATAAGCAGGCGGGCCATTATAGGTGGGCAGGCCAGTATAGGCAGGCAGGGCCACTATTAGCCAGGCAGGGCCAAGTATAAAAGCAGGCAAGGGCCACATAGGTAGGCAGGGCCAGTATATAGGCAGGCAGGGCCAGTATATAGGTAGGCAGGGCCAGTATATAAGTTGGCAGGGCCAGTATATAGGTAGGCAGGACAGTATATAGGTAGGCAGGGCAGTATATAGCCAGGCAGGGCCAGAATATAGGCAGGGCCAGTATATAGGCAGGCAGGGCCAGTATATAGGCAGGCAGGGCCAGTATATGGTCAGGCAGGGCAGTAAATAGGTAGGCAGGGCAGTATATAGGTAGACAGGGCAGTATATAGCCAGGCAGGGCCAGTATATAGCTAGGCAGGACTGATATATATGTAGGCAGGGCAGTATATAGGTAGGCAGGCAGGGCTGAAATATAGGTAGGCAGGGCAGTATATAGGTAGGCAGGCAGGGCTGATATATAGGTAGGCAGGGGCAGTATATAGGTAGGTAGGCAGGGCAGTATATAGGTAGGCAGGCAGGGCTGATATGTAGGTAGGCAGGGGCAGTATATAGGTAGGTAGGCAGGGCAGTATAAAGGCAGGCAGGGCTGATATGTAGGTAGGCAGGGCAGTATATAGGTATGCAGGCAGGGCTGATATATAGGTCGGCAGGGTGCAGTATATAGGTAGGCAGGAGTCCCTGATATAGTGGGTAGGCAGGGGCAGATATAAAAGGGGGCAGGGCAGTATATAGGCAGGCAGGGCAGTATATAGGTAGGTAGGCAGGGCATTATATAGGTAGGCAGGCAGGGCTGATATGTAGGTAGGCAGGGCAGTATAAAGGCAGGCAGGGTAGTATATAGGTAGGCAGGGCAGTATATAAGTAGGTAGGGCAGTATATAGGTAGGCATAGCTAGTAGTTTAAAAAAAATAAAATCAATACTTACCTGATGTATCTGCTTCCTCTTCTGTCTTAGTTCGGAGCGGCCGCTGGCAGCAGAGCACAGGCCGCGGAGCAGGAGCGCGATAACGTCATCACATCGCGCGCTTGCCCCGCGGCCTCCTGGGAGCTGAACAGACGGGATCAGAAGACCCCCGCTTTTCCCCTCGGCCGCTGTTTGCATGCACGGTGCGGGCGGCGGCCGTGATGCGCATGGCGGGGTTTGGGTGACCCGCCGTGCCCCCCGTAGGGCCCGGGGGGGGGCCTGTTGGCCCCCGGGCAAAGGGGTCCGGCGCTATGGACCGTTCGGCCCCTTACGGCGCCATATCGCCCCCAAGGACCCGGGGGGGGAAACATCGGCCCCCTCGGCGAGCGCCCCGAGCCGGCGCTGCAGCCCACACCCCAGCGGCCCGCCGAGCAAATGCCCGATTTTCCCTATGGGCAGTCCGGCCTGCAATAACCCTATATATCGAAAGGCTCAGTTCTTACTCTACATATAACCCATTTTTCAGAGCTCAGCTTCTCTCCCTCTATAAAAAACCTTATATCACAGAGCTCAAATTTTCCCCCTTATCATATATCCATTTTTCACGGTTCAGCTCTCTCCCTCTATCATTCCCCCCTTTATTCCCAGAGCTCAGCTTCTCTCCTCTTCATATAACCCAATATATCACAAGCTCAGCTTCTCCCCCTCTATCATAAACCCCTTTATCAGACTCAGCTTCCTCCTCTATCATATAACCCTATATATCCAAGTCAGCTTCTCCCCCTCTATTATAAACCCTATAATAAAAGAGCTCACTTCTCTCCTCTATCATATAACCCTTTTATCACAGAGCTAGCTTCTCCCTCTATTATTTTAAAAAAATATCCCAGACTCAGCTCTTTTCTATTCCCCCTTCTCAGCCCCAAAATATAGGTTTCCCTTTTTGTTCTTTTGAATGGGGATCATTTTTTTGTTGTTTTTGTAGGGATTCAGGTAAATTTTTCTTTTAAACTTTTATGGAAATTTCCAGGAATTCCGTGCTCATAGAGTTTCCCTGGACATCTTGGGGCCGTGTAAATTTGCTATTATGTTCATGTAGATTATATTTTCATACCTGTGGTATGAACCCTGGAGCAGTACAGGACCTGCTCTGTTTTATTTCACCCATCGCTGCCATGGGCCACAAATGACTGAATTTTTGGCTGTGGTCACAGACTGAAAAATAAACGATTATGTGTAAAGTTATGGAAACTTCCCACATGTCTGACTGCCTCCGAGTCTTATAAATGGGCCTCATTATGTCCAATGCAGAAGCTCTCAGAAGAGATGTGAAGTGCACGCTCCTGCTCTGGGAAACTAAAGGTCATTTATGAAATTGCTAAATGTGTGACCTCCATAATAAATATGTCAGGATCGGGATTCAAATATTAATATTACTAGTTCATGATTTTTTATATGTTTTATGCAGCATTAAAGGGGTTGTCTCACTACAAGGATTGTTTTTTATGTTAAAGATCTTGAAATAACAAGTCACTTTGCAATATATGTCCATTACCAGTGGCTTACCTATTCCTAGATATCCACTCTTGTATGGGCTGCATCAGCTCCTCAGGTCGCTATAGCTACCGACCTGTTTGATCTATCTGGATAGGCGGCCAGCACTGGTTGCTATAGCTACAGAACTGGCTTCGACTGCAGCCTGCTAGAGGCCAGTAAACACGCCCCTGAATTCAAAATGAAACCAAGAAAACAGGACTGAGGTAAGATGAATCAATGTAGTGAGACAACCCCTTTAACATCATGTAGACAGTATTGCGCCTCACCTTTTCACTACTACAGCCGTCCTCAAATAACCCTGATTTCTCTGCTATCTCAAATCTCCAGTTTATTATTGCTATGTGACAGCTGTTTATCTTGTCTCAGGCAGAACAATACAAATGGCTATTTGTTAACCTATGGACCGTTCTTTAAAGGGGTTGTCTCATTACAACAGTTGGCCTCCTATTATGCTGGTTGCCAAGCAGAGCTTGTGAAATGGATGGCTTTTTTTTCCTCCCAGCAGGGAGCATCTTCTTTCTCTGCAGACATGTCCTCAAAGTGTGCACGTGAGGAGTCATTCTGTGTGAGCTGGGGGAAGGGAGAGGTTCTCAGCTGTCATTGGAATCACTGGAAGTGAAAAGCTAAGTGTAACTTGATAGTGTATATCTACATTTCTCCCTTTCTCTACATACTTTGTGACTAGAATGGGGATTTGACATTCAGGACTCTGGGAAAGACGGTTGATTTTTTTTTCTCTGTCTCTCTCACACAGTGATATATCCTGCAGATTATTGCACCTCTGACCTCTACAGATCTGCAGACCAAAACTATATGCTTTATCTGTTTGTGTTTACATGGGACCTCGCATCTGTCTCACAAAAGTTCTTACATGGAACTGCTGTGTTTTCTCTTTCTGTTTTACGTGGGACTGTACATGAGATTTATGTGAGTCTTCCGACCTAAGATTGCACATCTTACATGGAACTCACCCATCTTTTCAATCTATCAGTAACCTCTGGCATCTTCCCTTCCTCTCTTAAACACGCGACCATCACACCTATCCTTAAGAAACCATCTCTCGACCCCTCCCCCACTGTCCAACTATCGCCCCATCCGCTGCTCCCTTTTGCATCCAAACTCCTCGAGCAGCACGTCTATCTTCAGCTGTCCTCCCACCTCTCCTCCAACTCTCTCCTTGACCCACTACAATCAGGCTTCCGACCCAACCACTCTACTGAAACCGCCCTAACAAAGGTCACCAACGACCTAGTAACTGCTAAAGCCTCACGCCACTACTCCGTCCTTCTCCTCCTAGACCTGTCCTCTGCCTTTGACACGGTCGACCACTCCATCCTGCTACAAATCCTCTCCTCCCTCGGCATCACGGGCCTGGCCCTCTCCTGGATCTCTTCATACCTCTCTGAACGACATTCCAGTGTCTCTCCCCTCCTGCACCACCTCCTCCCTCCCCCCGGCCACTCTCTTTTCGTTGTCCCTCAGGGGTCTGTCCCCGGGCCCACTCCCCTTCTCTATCTATACTCTTGGTCTGGGTCAGCTCATAGCCTCGCATGGCTTTAACTACCACCTGTACGCGGACGACACCCAGCTTTATATCTCCAGTCCTGACATTAACTCCCTTCTCTCCCGGATCCCAAAATGCCTATCATCCCTTTCCTCCTTCTTCTCCTTCCGTCGCTTAAAACTAAATGTAGATAAAACAGAATTCATCATCTTTCCACCCTCCCTCTCCACCCCTCCACCTAATCTCTCTATCACTGTTAATGGCCACACCCTCTCACCAGCTCACAAGTCCACTGCCTTGGGATAACCTTTGACTCCTCTTTATCCTTCAAACCCACACATCCAAGCCCTCACCTCTCCCTGCCGCCTCCACCCTGAAAATATTTCACGCATCCCCCCAAATTCTCCTCAACTCTGACACTACTAAAACGCTAGTCCTCCCCTCGTCATCTCCCGCCTTGACTACTGCAACACCCTTCTCTGTGGCCTCCCAGTTAGCCCCCTCGCTTCCCCCCATCCATCCTCAACTCTGCTGCCCGTCGATTATAAACCTCTTCCTCCTCGCTACTCCTCTGCCTCTCCCTCTCTCAATCCTTCACTGGCTTTCCATTGCCCAACGAATTCATTCAAATTACTAACCTGACCTACAAGGCTCTCCATAACCTCTCCCTCCATACATCTCTGCCTAATTTCCAGATACCTCCCCTCGCGCACTCTCTCGCTCCTCACAGGGCCTTCTCCTCTTGCTCCCCTCTCATCAGCTCCTCACATAACCGTCTCCCAAAACTTCATCGTGCTTCACCCACACTCTGGAACTCCTTAACCCAAAACATCAGACTCTCCCCAACTTTTCACCAGTTTCAAAAGCAACCTGAAAACCCATCTCTTCAGGATAGCCTACAACCCACAAATTAAACCCCCCCACCACTACACCGGCCCGCAAGCATGTCTGCCCCACACCTTCTGTCTCTCCCCTTCTTCCTTGTGGATTGCAAGCCCTCGCGGGCAGGGTCCTCTTTCCTCTCTGTATCAGTTACTAGTAATTTTTTTGTCACCATTGTATTTGTTCAACATTTGTTATGTATGTAATTCCAATTACATGTACAGCGCCCTGGAATTAATGGCGCTCTAAAATAAATAATAATAATAATAATAATAACTGCTGTGTTTTCTCTTTCTGTTTTGCGTGGGACTGATTTACGTGGGCCTGCCTATTTAATCGTTCTCTCTCCTTACCTGCACGTTCTCGCCAGTGACCTGGGCGGGACATGTCGCTCAGCTGACAGCCAGTAATGCTTTAGCTGGATGTAACCTGACCTGGGCTCAAACACCATTGCTAAGCACAAATAAAACAGCCCGTTCTTTTAAACCATAGCACTTTGCTAATGGTAACCAAGGACGGACATGCTTATTTTAAACTATGATCTTCGTTGTGAGACAATCCCTTCAAGTGTGATAGAGAAGACAATGACCCTTGCTCTCCTTTTCTAATTTGTTACAGCTAAGGCAAAGAAACAGAACCTGGATCATCCATAGCAACTAATCCAATTACTTAAAGGGGTTCTCCAGTTCTACAAAATTGATGGTCTACACTTAATATGAGATTACTGGGGATCCAATGCTTAGTTTCCCAGCCACTTGGCTTATTATGGAGGCTTCAACATTCCAGTAGGTGCTGCTTTCCATTCCCAAGTACAGCGCCATACTTTTAGTAGTGTTTGATATTATTGCTTAGAGAAGCTCAGTCCTATTCAAATGAAGGAGATTGAACTGCAATATCAGACACCACCACTAAAAAAAAGTATGGCGCTGTGCCTGGTAGACAATGAAGGGAATGTGACAATAACTAAAATGCCATGGCCCCTATAATCAGATGATCAGAGGGGTTGCGGAGAGTCAGGTCCCCACCAATCAGATTTTGATTGTCTATCCTAAGCATAGCCCATACATTTTTTGCAGCTGGAGAATCCCTTTTTAATATATAGGGTTATATGATAGAGGGAGAGGAGCTGAGCTCTGATATATAGGGTTATATAGTAGAGGAGCTGAGCTCTGTGATATATAGGGTTATATAATAGAGGAGAGAAAACTGAGCTCTGTGATATATAGGGTTATAAAGATAGAAAGAGAAGCTGAAACTCTGTCATATATAGGGTTATATGATGGAAGAAAAAGTTGAGCTCTGTGATATATAGGGTTATATGATAGAGGGAAGCTGAGCTCTGTGATATATAGGGTTATATGATAGAGGGAGAGGAGCTGAGCTCTGTGATACATAGGGTTATATGATAGAGGAGAAGCTGAGCTCTGTGATATATCGGGTTATATAATAGAAGAGATTAGCTGAGCTCTGATATATAGGGTTATATTATAGAGGAAAGGAGCTGAGCTCTGTGATATATAGGGTTATTTTTGATAGAGGGGGGAGAAGTGAGCTCTGGGGATATATAGGGTTAAAAAAATTAAGATCTAAAATTGAGATCTGGAAACTGGTAATTTTGGGCAACTGTTCTCCTTTTACTTTGCCCGCTTTTAATACTTCCTCCCAAAAATCAGCAGCATACCTCCCAACTGTCCCGAATTGGGAGGGACAGTCCCAATTTGGGAAACAATGCCCAGCCGTCCTGGGACAGCTAGGAAAAGTCCCGATGATCCAGGATATATGCCCCGAATCCCTGGGACTGCGTTGTGCAGTTCACTATTTGTGCGTCCATGGGACAGACAGTCAATGGCCGTCTGTCAGGGACCTCTCTCCATGACAGCCGTTGAGTTTAGGGAAACAGGGGCACAAGGAAAGCGTAAGATGGAGTAAAACCGCCATCTTTGTACACCCTATTGCATTGTCTATATTTTGCATTTGGGTATATTAACGATCGCGTCCCCTTAGTGGTGAAGGGCCCTAGGGGGACTCGATGTTACAGTAAAAAAAAATTTTTAAAGTGTAAAAAAAAAATTAAAAGTTCCAATCACCCCCCCTTTTGCCATTTTACAAATAAAAAGCATAAACTAATGTAAAGTTACACATAATTTTTATCGCAACATCCGTAAAAGTCCGATCTATTAAACTATAACATCACTTATGCCATGCGCTGAACACCGTAGATGGATAAAAAATTCAAACACCAAAATTGCTTTTTTTGTTTATTTCATGTCCCCTAAAAATTGAAATAAAAGTGATCAAAAAAGTCACATGAATTCCAAACTGGTACCAATACAAAGTACACTTCAGCCCGCAAAAAAATGCCCCTCATTCAAGTCCGTGGGTAGTAGTACAAAAAAGGTATTGGTGGCAGAAAATGGAGCCGCAGCAAAAATGTAAAAAAATAAAAAAAAATTTGGATTATTTTTAAGGTATCAAAACATAACAGAAACCCCACATGTCTGGTATTGCCGGATTCATATCAACTTGTCTAATACAGATAACACATCATTTATACCGAAGATTGACCGTAACAAAAATCCCACAACGTTTCTTTTTCATATTTTTTCCCCCCTCAGCTTTTCTCCCCCATATAAAACCCAATATCACAAGCTCAGCTTCTCTTCTTTCAATAACCTTATATCACAGAGTCAGCTTTCTCCCCCCCTATCATATAACACTATAATCAAAGGCCAGCTTCTCTCCCTTATTATAACCCTATATATCACAGAGCTCACCCTCTTTCCCCTATATAACCCTATAATCACAGAGTCACTTCTTTTCCCCCCTATATATAACCAGGTCTAAATACCGGGTACAGACGTACAGCTGCCCCGGGCCCTTCGCTTTGGGGGGCCCCTACCCCGGGGAATGCTATGGTCCCTACCCCCCGGAATGCGTCCCGGGCCCCCCCCGCAGTTTAAATTAAAAAGTTCACTGCGGGGGGCGGGGGGGCGCGGGGCCCGGGGCAACTGCCCCTGAACGCCCGGGCCCCCCGCCCAGCGTTCAGAGGGGAGCGCTGCCCGGAAAAAGCAGAGCGGAGTGACACCGCTCTAACTTCCCCTGCCGGGCCCTCTGTGATCACATGGGTGTGCCTGTGCGTCACACACGCGCCACCCCGCTGAGCAAGAGGCTGCGAGAGGCTGGAGCACGGCGCATCGGGGGGGGGGGAAAAGGGTAATAAACAATTTTTTATTTTACCTGCCCTCCCTTCCCCAAATACCTCAAGCCTGCTTTAAAACCCCCCAACCGCCTTATCCCCCCAACCCTCCTGTTCCCCCCCCAAGCCTGCCCCGGGGCCCGGGGACAGGGGTAGGCCAAGGTGGGCGACCGCCGGGGGCGCCTACCTCAGCCTATCCCAAGGGCGCCGTCAGGCCCCGCCGGCCGCCGGGCTCCGGGGCCGTGCCGGGGCCTGAAGGGGCGGCGGTCTCTGTGACCGTTTCTGCGGAGCAGAGAGCAGCGCTCCCGCTCCGCAACAGTGCGGACCCGCTCACCGGAGGACGCTGGATCCCCCGGTACTGCAGGGCCGACATTTTGCGGGGCCGCCGGTCCTCAAAAGCGCGGGACCCCCCGGGGCCCCTCGCCCCACCCAGGTCGCAATACTTTTTTCATGCACGCCCCTCCCGGGGGGCATAGGCGTCACAGGCCGGGCGCCCGGGAGCTGCCAAGGACGCCGGTTTAAAGGGGACAAAAGAGGAGGCGCCCCGGGGAAGGGGGGAAAGTATTAATGTTGTTTTTTTTAAGTCCCCTGTGGCCCCCATATCCTGCCCCGGCCCCATAACCTGCCGGGGCCCCCATAATGCCTCCCTGGGGCCCCCCCTAATCCTGCCTGCGGCCCCCAAATGCTGCCTTGTGCCCCCATATCCTCCTGCGGCCCCTAAAGCCTCCTGGGGCCCCCCATAATGCCTCCCGCACCCCCTATAACCCCTGCCTGTGGCCCCCATAATCCCTGCCTGGGGGCCCCCTAAAGCCTCCCTGCGGCCCCCCTATATGCCTGCCTGGGGCCCCCATAATGCCTCCCTTGGCCCCCAAAAACCATACATGCCAAACCCCTCCCGTTTTTGGCGGGGGTCCCGCTATTGGGGGTCCCCTCCCCCCTCCCGGGGGAGTTTGGCATTCCCCCCCCGCCGCCTCAGGCGGGGGTCCTTTAAATTACCGCGGCGCAAGAGTAGCGCGTGCGCTACTTTTGCCCGCGGACCGCTCCTACAGCGGTGCAGCGGCGCGGGGCCCTCACCCGCCCGCGGTCTCACTGCGGGAGGGGCAGGAGGGGTCGCTCCCCCCTCCCTCCTCCCCCTGTAGTACGGCGCCGTGTGTGCGCCGACATCAGGGCACGGCGCGGGGAAGTGAGCCCTGCGGGGAGGACGCGCGGCGCCTCACTTCCCCCTCGCCCCTGAGAGATCGGTCGGGAGCGGGCGGCGAGCCTGGTAAGGTAAGTGATTTTATTTTTTTATTTTTATTAGCTTTAGGGGGGTCTAAAATGGCTAACAAGAGGGCAACTCCGGCAACAATGGGGGGATCACCTGGGAACAAGGGGGCACTACCCCAACAAGGGGGCACACCTCTAACGAGGGGGGACTACCTGGCAACAAAAGGGGCACTACCGGGAACAAAGGGGGCACTACCTGGAACAAGGGGCACTGCCTGGCTAACAATGGGGGGACTACCTGCTAAAAAAGGGGGCACTACCTGGGAACAAGGGGGCACACCGGCAACAAAGGGGGGAACCTGGGAACAAAAAGGGGCACTACCTGGCTAACAGATGGGGCACACCCGCTCAATGGGGCCTACTTGCAACAAGGGGGCACTACTTGGCTAACATGGGGGCACTACTTGGCTAACAGTGGGGGACTCCCCGGCTAACAATGGGGGGGACTACCGGGTAAAAGATGGGGGCACACCTGGCTAAAAGATGGGGGGACACCTGCTAAAAGATGGGGGGACTACCTGGCAACCAATGTGGGCACTACCTGGCTAACAATGGGGGCACACCTGGTAACAGATGGGGCACTACCTGGCTAACAGAGGGGGGCCCACCGGCTAACGATGGGGGGCACACCTCAACAATGGGGGCACACCGGGAACAAAGGGGCACACCTGGGTAACAATGGGGCACTACCCGGGTAAAAGAGGGGGCACACCTGGCTAAAAGATGGGGGCACTACCTGGCTAAAAAAATGGGGGCACTACCTGGCAACAATGGGGGCACTACCGGGGTAACAAGGGGGCACTACCTGGCTAACAGATTTGGGCACCTTGGCTAACAATGGGGGCACCTACCTGGCTAACAAAGGGGGGGACCTACCTGGCTAACAAAGGGGGCATCTACCCCGGGTACAAAATTTTGGGTCACCGGGTACAGAGGGGCACCTTGGGTACAAGGGGCATCTACCACCTGTAAGGGGCACTACCTGGTTATGGGGGGCTACTACCTGGCTTAAGGGGATCACCTGGCCTTTTTTTCCAAAAACCTTTTTCAATTAGGTGGGGTGGGGGGTGGCTTTTGAAGGGGCTGGCATACCAACAGATGGGGGGTCCATGCAAATTTTTTCCGCGGGGGGCCCCTACCGCGCCGCCCACAAATTTCCCCCGCTTTTTTCATTTCGAAAGTTGCAACATCCTATATCCCGCCTCGCCCCTATAAGCCTCTGCGGCCCCCAAATGCCTGCCGTGCCCCCATAATCCTGCCCCCGGCCCCATAAGCCCGCTGCGGCCCCCTAAATGCCTGCCGCGGGCCCCCCTAATCCCCCTCGGCCCCCTATAAATTTCCTGCCTGTTTGGCCCCCCTACGCCTCCGTGGCCCCCAACCCTGCCTTGGCCCCCCCATATCCTGCCGGGCCCCAAATCCCGCCTTGGGCCCCAAAGCCTGCCTGCGGCCCCCATACCGCCCGCCCCCATACCTGCCCGGGGGGCCCCCTATATCCTGCCGTGGCCCCCTATATTCTGCCTGCAGCCCCCATAATGCCCCGCCTGTGGGCCCCCCTATAATGCCTCCGTGGCCCCCTATATCCGCCGCGGCCCCCAAATGCCCCTGGGCCCCTATAAGCCTCCGCGGCCCCCTAAAGCCTGCCCCGCGGCCCCCATAATGCCTGCCGTGCCCCCTATATTCTGCCTGTGCCCCCATCGCCGCCTGTGGCCCCCTATACCGCCTTGGCCCCCTATAAGTCTGCCTGGTCCCCTATAGTCCCGCCGGGCCCCCCTAACCCGCCTGAGCCCCCAAAACCCGTCTGTTGGGCCCCCAAAAAAAAACGCCTGCCTGAGCCCCCATAGGGGGCCGTGGCCCCTATATGCCTGCCTGGGCCCCCGTACGCCTGCCCGTGGCCCCTAATGCCTGCCTGTGGCCCCCCAAAGCCAGCCCGTGGCCCCCCAACCCTGCCTTTTGGCCCCCATTGCCTGCCTGTGGCCCCCAAAAGCCCGCCTAAACCCCCATACCTTTCCTGTGGCCCCAAAAAACCCTGCCTGTGGCCCCATACGCCGCCTAAGCCCCGTACGGGTGTCGTGGGCCCCATAGCCGCCTGTGCCCCCATAAAACCCCCGGTGCCCCCAAAAACGCCGCCTGAGCCCCCCAAAGCCTCCTGTGGCCCCCATAAGCTGCCTGTGCCCCATAAAACCCCGCCCGAGCCCCGTACAAACTGCCTTGGGGCCCCCTAAAACCCCCTCCTGGGCCCCCATCCCCCCGCCGGTGCCCCCATACGCCCCCCCTGACCCCCCTACGCCCGCCTGTGGCCCCCCCTACGCCTGCCTGTGGCCCCATACGCCTACCCTTGGCCCCATAAACCCTGCCTGACCCCCATACGTGCCTGTAGCCCCCAAAACGCCTGCCTGAACCCTAGCTATATATTTCCTGAGCCCCTGCATATACCTCCTGAGTGCCCCATATTTTAAAATACCACCTGTCTAAAGGGACAAAAACTAAAAACCTGCCTGCGAGAGGGCATATCTATATACCTGTCTGACTAAGGGGGCTTTAAAAACCCAAATTAAGGAGTTACTGAAATGTGAGGAAACTAAGAATTTGTGCCAATTCCAGGGGCGGGATTGGGCCCGGGACAATCAGCATGAAGGTGTGAACTGGATGGGGAAGAAAAGGGAAAAGGAAAGACGCTGCTCAGAAAAGACTCCCGTGAGTCACAAAATTTTAAAGCAGTGAACCTTAAGTCTGCAGGCCTACTACAACTATACTACCCCTATCTGTCCCTTATTGGGGGGGTAATGAATCAGAGGGGTTACAGTGTAGCACTGGGGGGTTGCTTTGGGGCAGGCTGGGGAGAAATTTTTTGAGCCTTAAATATAAAGTTTTTGGGGCTTGCTTTTGTAGGAGTGTTTTTTATCACAACATTTTCTGGTAGATTTGCCCATTATCGGGGGATTATTTAGTGACGTTTTTTTAGGGGGATTGCACTGTCTACGGGGGGGAGCATTTTTTAAAATGCCAAAAATTTTTAGGCTGTTTTCATTTTTCAGTGACTGCGAGGAGAGGCGGGACCAAAAGTGGAAAAGTGCGAAAATTTGTGACGGACTGGCGCAGGGGGGGGGAGGGGAATTAGTGTGGGTGTGGGGGGGGGGGGGTAATTTTTTTGAGAGCGAGGGGGGGGGGGCGCCATTGGCTGTACTCGCCTAGGGCACCAAAATGCCTTGTCCCGGCCCTGCCTGCCTCTATACCCCCCCTAAGCCTGCCTGCCTGAATAGCCCTATAGTTACCGTGAAGCCTGCCTGCCTGAATAGCCCTATAGCTTCCTAAAGCTTGTCTACCTATATAGCCCCCGAAGCCTGCCTGTCTACTTATATGGGGCCCCTTTAGCTACCTAAACCCTACCTATATGGCCCCCTATAGCTACCTAACCCCTGCCTGCCTATATGGGGACTCTATTGCCTACCTAAACCCTGCCTGCCTATATGGGGACTCTATTGGCTTCCTAAACCTTGCCTATTTGGGGCCCCATATATCCTATCTAAACCCTGCCTGCCTAAATGGACCCCATATAGCCAGGGGGCAAGTGCTGGAAAAGTCAGGATTCTAAGATATTTGTGTCTAAATCTACAGGGACAAGTGGTCGGGAGACGTCATCATGATGGCGGACTGGACCGGATGCAGAACAAAGGGGAAAGTCAACGACTCGTCTGAGAGACGTCACCTGTGAGTCACAAGATGTAACTACACTGTAATCATATATGTCTACAGAGCCTGTGTACACTGCTATCTACCACTATATGGTCACTGTATGGAGGTAAGATACAGTCTGCAGTATCTGTGTACACTGGTATATACCACTATATGATCACTGTATGGAGGTAATATACAGTCTGCAGAGCCTGTGTACACTGATTTCTACCAATATATGGTCACTGTATGGTGGTTATATACAGTCTGCAGAGCCTGTGTACATTAGTATATACCACTATATGATCACTATATGGCAGTACTATTGGTCTTTATGTACTGATCAGTAATAGTGTAGGGGTATTATTCAGTCACTATGTGGTGGTAATTTGTGGTTGTGTTCTGCCGGTATAATCAGATCCATATGTAGTTGGGTTATTAGTAATATTGGTTTTGGTATAGTGGATTTGATTGGTAGCAGTATGATGGTGATATGTAGGTTGAGGTATTTGCCCCTTGTATTATCTACATTATCTAACTGCATGTCCTGGTATATGGTCGTGGTCAGGGAGGTGGGTGAGGGGGGAGGGGGGGGTAGGGGGCCCCATCCAAAAGTTTGCTTTGGGGCCCCGGCTTCTCTAGTTACGCCCCTGCACAGAGCTCAGCTCCTCTCCCTCTATCATATAACCCTATATATCACAGAGCTCAGCTTCTCTCCTCTATCATATAACCCTATATATCACAGAGCTCAGCTTCTCTCCTCTATCATATAACCCTATATATCACAGAGCCCAGCCTCTCTTCTCTATCATATAACCCTATATATCACAGAGCTCAGCTTCTCTCCTCTATCATATAACCCTATATATCACAGAGCTCAGCTTCTCTCCTCTATCATATAACCCTATATATCACAGAGCTCAGCTTCTCTCCTCTATCATATAACCCTATATATCACAGAGCTCAGCTTCTCTCCTCTATCATATAACCTTATATATCACAGAGCTCAGCTCCTCTCCTCTATCATATAACCCTATATCACAGAGCTCAGCTTCTCTCCTCTATCATATAACCCTATATAGCAGAGCTCAGCTTCTCCTCCTGTCATATAACCCTATATATCACAGTTCTCAGCTTCTCTCCCTCTATCATATAACCCTATATTTCACAGAGCTCAGCTTCTCTCCTCTATCATATAACCCTATATATCACAGAGCTCAGCTCCTCTCCTCTATCATATAACCCTATATCACAGAGCTCATCTTCTCTCCTCTATCATATAACCCTTTATATCACAGACCTCAGCTTCTCTTCTTTATCATATAACCCTATATATCACAGAGCTCAGCTTCTCTCTCTGTCATATAACCCTATATATCACAGAGCTCAGCTTCTCTCCTCTATCATATAACCCTTTATATCACAGAGCTCAGCTTCTCTCCCTCTATCATATAACCCTATATATCTCAGAGCTCAGCTCCTCTACCTCGATCATATAACCCTATATATCACAGAGCTCAGCTCCTCTCCTCTATCATATAACCCTATATATCACAGAGCTCAGCTCCTCTCCTCTATCATATAACCCTATATATCACAGAGCTCAGCTCCTCTCCTCTATAATATAACCCTATATATCACAGAGCTCCCCCCCTCTATCATATAACCCTATATATCACAGAGCTCAGCTTCTCTCCTCTATCATATAACCCTATATATCACAGAGCTCAGCTTCTCTCCTCTATCATTTAACCCTATATATCACAGAGCTCAGCTTCTCTCCCTCTATTACACCCTTCTCTCAGATAGGGCAGCATAAACCACGTGACAGGTTTTCTTTGCTGCCAGAGTGCAGAAGATGTTTGATGTGACCCAGGACTTGATCTTGGCTTTTTTAAATCAGCCTTTAGCTTTTTCTTTAGTCTTGGACTTTTTGCAGTCTCCATAATTTTAGTGTTTCTATGATGGAAATTTGCTAATATTCATCACAAAGTTTAGCTTTTGTCCAATATATTAGAGTAATTAATAACTATCAGTCTAAAATACCGCATGTAGTTTTATAGATGGGGAAGGAGTCTCAGGTTCTATATGATGGATGTGACAATTTCCATTCACCAACAGCAAGCAGAGATAGTTAAATAGTGTAAACAGTGAGTTGCAGATTGCTTGCGCAGTGTTCACTCCAATTTGACAATTTTCTTCATGTGCACTAGGGGGTAGTGATGTTCCACTTCTTGTCTACATGTTGCTTCAAGCTTTTTCCAGTCTGCCATGGTCACGTCTTAATAAACATTCACAGTGATTTTCTTAGTCATACAATTTGACCTTGTGCATATACACATAGCCATAGAATAGCAGCTCTATGTTCAGTCCTTGAAAGGGCTGCTCACACATAGATGGGTAATAATGATTTTTCTGATCCTTGATTGCTGCACTCTCTTTTTACAACTCTGAAGTCTTGTAAAAACAAGTTTCGTTCCTTACCATTTGGATAAGTTGGATAAGTCATGTGGAACTACAAGTCCCAGGATGTCCAGCCATCCAGAGCTTTCTATGAAACACATGGAATAAGTTTGATTGATGTAGAAAGCTCTTGGTCTGGCTGTTCCAGCAGTAATGAGCCCAGTTTTGGCGTCCTCCAGTCATAAATGTGACAAAAAGTGCTGCGACCACTGCAAAATGTGCCTAATTTTGGAGTGTGCCTGATTATACATCTAGAGAACAGGGCTGCGGCAGGTTTTGGGCTGAAAGGACACCACTGGCGCAGCCCCGGTCATACATGTCACCCTAAGTTTATAATGGAACTACAAAATCTACTGTACAAATTATACATCACATTAAAAGGAGTATTCCAACCCTTGACATTGGGGTTTGGCTGTTTCGATTTGTCCCTTAGACTTTAAAGCAAGGCTGTCAGATGGTTTATGCTACCCCTTCTGGATGTAACAGAGGGACAGAAGCGGAGCTTGGTGACATACAAGTTTATGTACACGTGGACAGAATTGTTATTACCCTTCCGTTAGAGAAAGAAAAACCCACAACGATCACTAAAATAACTTGGAACTGACAAAAGTAAAAATAAATTTAAATTTACTTAAAATCAACTAATGAATTGTGGTTCAGCCGAAAATTTTTTAAAAAAAAGAGTCTAGTGAACCTGGCCTAAACCTACATAAATGATTGCCCCTTTACTTAAATGGGGTTTTGCCACGATGTAATGTTGACGTGGGATCCTCCAAAATGGGTATTTAATCACTTTTCTAAATATATGTGATTACAAAAATTGCAGCCTGAGAGAGCTACAGGCTGCCTTACCTGCCCTTAGTTACTTCAAAGCTTCTATTAGATACGGCCTGACAAGAGCTGCTGGACGGGCTTGCGCAGATCACACTTCTTATCTGATGAGACTGAGCTGCAGAAGTTTTTAAGGCACCGGGTAGCAATATGTTTTCTTTTGTATACAGAAAAAAACTAGTTGTATTTGTGATTAGATCCCTACTTTATCTGATGACAGAGAACATTGAAGAAGCTTTCAAGCTGCTGTGTGGGAAAAGCTGTTGTCTTTTGTATACAGAAGCCACAAGTTATAGTTTGATTATTTGAGTGAACATGTCACAGGATCCCTTATGCAGCTTTGTGCTCTGGCTATGTGCTGTCTCTCTCTCTTTCAGCTCCGGATTTGTTTAAACTTTAGCTTATTAGCAGATAAGGCTCCTCCTGACAGTGCAGTCTGAGGCTGTGTCTTGCTGTATTGAGAATCCACTGTTGAATTGTTTATTATTTCACTTAAGTTTTGAGACGCTCCCTTGGATTCCTCACTCCTCACTCCCCCTCCCTCTCTCCCCTGCAGCTTCATAAACTCAGCGGGGTTTTGTTGACATTCTGCCTGTGCTAAGGACAGAGGTAAGAATCTTTCGTCTCGGCAAATCCCCTTTAATGTTTGGTCGCACAACTTTTTGTCCCTGTCCAAAGGTATTTGGCCCACTCCTCGTGCTCCAGCGTCCACAGGTTTTTGGTCCATTCCTCGTGCTCCAGCCGTCCACGGGTTTTTGGCCCACTCCTCGTACTCCAGCCGTCCACGGGTATTTGGCCCATTCCTGTGCTCTAGCATTCCATGGTATTTGTCCCACTCCTCATGCTCTAGCAATCCACAGGTATTTGGCCCACTCCTTGTGATCTAGATGTCCAAAGGTATTTGGCCCACTCCTTGTGCTTCAGCCATCCACAGGTATTTTACCCCACTCCTCATGCTCCAACCGTCCACAGGTATTTGGCCCACTCCTCATGGTTTAGCTATCAACAGGTATTTGGCCCACTCCTCATGCTGCAGCTGTCCACAGGTATTCCAGAAGTCGCCCCATTTTGGATTCAACACCCCTCAGGGATCTCATCTAGGGGTGTACTGTGCATTTTGGGCGCACAGGTGTTCAATCGTTTTTTTTCAGTATTGGGCTATGAAAATGGGGGGAAAAAACGCAATTCCGCCATTGTTTTTTGGGCTTCATTCTTACAATGTTCGCCATATGATATAAACAACAGGATAACTTTACTATGGGGGTTGGTACAATTACAATGATATAAATTTTATATAGTTTTTTTATGTTTTATTACTTTCACACAATAGAAATAGGTCTATAAAAAATTGCGTTTTTATGTTGTCCTATTCTAACAACCATAGCTTTTTTTATTTTTCTGTATACGGAGCCGATTATGGGCTTGTTTTTTGTGGGATGAGTTGACGTTTTTATTAGTACCATTATGGGGTGCATGTGATGCTTTTATCACTTTTCATTAAGGTTTTTGTGAGGAGTTTTGAACAAAATACAGCATTCATGGTAGGGTTTTTTATTTTTATTTTTTACAGCGGTCACCGTGTGGTATAAATGACATCCTAGCTTTACTCAGCAGGTTGATATGATTACAGTGATACCAAATTTGTATATTTTTTTCATGTTTTACTGCTTTTACACAATAAAAACACTTTTATTCAAAAAGGAAAACACGTTTTTGCATCGCCGCAGTCTGGAAGCCATAACTTTTATTTTTTTTCTGTGTTCGGAGCTGTATAGGGACTTGTTTTTTGCGGGATGAGTTGCCGTTTTTATTGGTATCATTTTTTGGGGGACAAGAATTTTTGATCAGTTTTAAATCGTTTTTTGGAAGGCAGGGTGAAGAAAATACTGCAATTCTAGTAGTATTTTTTATTTTTAACAGCGCTCACTGTGCAGTATCCATGACAAGTTAGCTTTACTCTGTGGGTCGATACGATTATGGCGATACCCTGTTTATATAGTTTTTTTATGTTGAAACACTTAAAAAAAATGTTTTTATTGTGTAACATTTTTTTATGCACCGCTGTCTTCTGAGAGCCATAACTTTTTTATTTTTTCCGTATACAGAGACATGTAAGAACTTTTTTTTGCGGGATGAACTGATGTTTTAATTGGTACAAATTTGGCCTTTACATGAGTTTTTTATACCAACTTATGTGCTGCGGGATGAACAAAAATCGCAATTCTTTGATTGTTTCTTTAAATTTTTTTTAACAGCGTTCACCGTACGGGTCAATAAATATGACATATTTATAGGACAGGTCGTTATGCACGCCGCGATACCAAATATGGGTGCTTTATTTTTGATCTTTTTGGAGGCGTTTGCCGTCTGTAAAGGGAAAAATGGCGGTGTACGTGTTTTTTTTTGTGTTTGTGTTTTACTTGTTTTCACTTTTTTTTACATTTTCTTTACTCTTTTACACTTTTTTTTTTTACTTTTCCCCATAGGGGAAAATCTTCTGAAGATTGCTGTTAGAAGGCAGGCCAGTACACAGTATTGCTGCTGTGTACTGGTCGCCATGACAACTGTCAGTCACCATGCCCACAATGCATTATGGGCATTGTGACGTCACAGACGTCCCCGGGAAGTGATCTTTAGTTCCTGGGACCATCGGGTAAGCGATCGCTGCCACACTAACGTGTAGCAGCGCGCCGAGGAACAGGCAGGAGGGGCTCCCTCCTCCTGCCTGCGACTTAGCTCCGACGATCTTAATTGATCATTGGAGTTAAGGGGTTAAACCCCCTTGGCCGGAGCTCACTCCGGTTGGGGGCGATGCGGCATGAGGTCAGCGGTAATATACCGCTGGTCCCATGTCGCGATCGTGTGCGGCTCGCACGCAAGCCCGCGCGATCGCCAGGACGTATGCATATGTCCATTTGCGGGAAGTCACTTCCCGCCAGGGCGTATGCATACTTCCCATGTCAGGAAGGGGTTAAGTCCACTTTAGGAAAATCAGCAACTGATGGTGCGATCTGATGCTGATATACCTTGAACTTGGATTTCACCTCTAATCATTTTAGAAGTTGTTCTGGGCACTTTGGTTCCCATTTGTATTATCAATCTTTTTAATTTTCCTCTTACAGATGCATCATTGGAGGTTGGCTACAGTCCTAAAGACCTTAAACTTCTGAATATATGCAACTGTAGTAACAAGAACCCTAAATCTGTTTAGAGATGGTTTTATAGCTTTTACCTTTAACATGTTTGTCTATAATTTTCATTCTAATTCTGAGAAAACTCTCTCCTAAGCTTCTTTTAGTCCATCTTTAATGTGGTGCACACCATGATGCCAAACAGCACTGTGACTACATTTTGTTCTTTAAATAGGCAGACTGACTAGTTTAAAGACACCTGTGATGCTAATTAAATGCTAATTACAGGAATACCTTTATCAATGTTTTCAGCTGAACCACAATTAAGAAGCAATATCTGATTTTCATTAGTTGTTTCTCAGTAAACTTGAATTTATTTTTACTTTTGACAGTTTCAAGTTATTTCAGCAGCCATTGTGGATTTCTAATTTCTTTAATTGAAGGCTATTAACAACTTTTT
>JAODAL010008912.1:0-114145 GCA_025379985.1 Phyllomedusa bahiana
AATTGCTGGGGTTTAGTTACGTTTAAAATTGAGCACCTTTTTTTTTTTTTTTCGGGCTTGTTCTTATTCATCAAAATAATAATGCCCCTTTATTTTCTTTAAAGTATGGCATTATGTAAATTATTTTATGACGACTCATAGATGTTGCATTACCCATCTGCTTTCTACTGTAATACATTTTTTTTCCCCAATAA
Organism: Phyllomedusa bahiana; assembly: GCA_025379985.1. Classification (NCBI taxonomy): domain Eukaryota; kingdom Metazoa; phylum Chordata; class Amphibia; order Anura; family Hylidae; genus Phyllomedusa; species Phyllomedusa bahiana. Next base: position 195 of record JAODAL010008912.1, read on the forward strand.
ACAGTATTAGATTGATATGCTTCATTTAATGCTGCTTAGTGAGAGCTTGTGTGTATTGTCCTCTAGTTCACTTGTCTCTCCGAATTCTCGTCATCTGGGTAGATGTCTGCCTGCAGTGGCCTCTAGGCGCTTGTGAGGGGTAGAGGAAGTTTAAGTGAAATAATGCATCTTACGCACAGTATATTTCCTTGGAGAACTGACTTGGTTGATGGAGTGAGTATGATTTCTTGGCTTGCTGCTCGCTGATTCCCAGCTGGCTCCTATTACCAAAGTGCACAGTATATAGACATCTTTATATTTCTTTTTTTGGTACAGTACTGTATTATTGGGCTCTACCCATACAAACCCTTCCTGAAACGTATAAAACATTGGTTTTGGCTTGCTGTACATTATATTGTGTATTAGTCTTTCTGTCAAATTAAAGAGGAAATATGCAATATAAAACATGAAGTAATTCCTCTAACGATATTCCATATCATGGTCCATATGCAAGCGTGCCATCTGCCAGTCAGGGCTAAGCTAAATACAATCAAGATAAATTTGCAATCCACTTTTATACAGATCAATCTGGAGCTTGAACAGTTAATCTAATTTTGTGTCTCAAATTTGTGTAAGTGCGTGTAAAAAGTTAATTGTTTTGCTTGGTATCTCCATTGGTAAGGGTATGCTTACACCGCAATACGCCGTGTGTTTTGGAACCATGCGCTGATTAGCGCGTAATTCCAAAACTGGAGGGGGGGGGGAGCAAGGGGCCAGCCCCACAGACATGCACTGTTAGTGGCGCATAACCGTAGTCAGGGTTGTCAACTATAAGGGGATGCCTATAGACTGAAAAGAGAGGTTAATATGAATAGAAAATAGTTTCTCCAAAAATTATTGGAAATGTCAAGTGTGTAGATATTAAAAACATAGAATTTGTAAAAACAACCCTTAAAGAACAATCCCCTTTATAAGTAAGGAGATCGGTGGAATGATCCGCGTAGAGTATTAAAAAAAAAAAACTCAGATGGCTGTTCCTAATTTGTTGCTCATACATATTCTAGCTTAATTCTAGATAGTGGTCCTGTCCAATCACATACAGTGCATATAAAGTACAATATATAATAAAATGAAAGCATGTCTAAAATGAACATTACAGACCTTTTTAAAATTAAAAAAATTTTTTTTATTAGAATAAATAAGCAATTTAAAAATAGTTGCTGGTGCAACATGGAGCACGGCACTATGCGAAGAATGACAATCAGGGAAGATATGGTGGCTGTCCTTGTGGCCCTTTTGGGGTTCATGCACCCAGAGGATACCACAAAATCCCCATTTTCTGCTTGAGGGGATATTATGCCTGAGAGGCTATTATGTCTGTGGGAGCTATATACTGCTGAAAGAGAGCTATCTACTGCTGTGGGGATTATATTCTGCCTGAAGAGAGCTATTACTGTCTGGGGGAGCTTTTAAATGAAGGGGGCTCTCTGTCTGTGAGGAGCTGTTATGCCTGTGGGGGACCTTATTTCTATACCTATGTGCCTGAAGGGACCTTATCTTTATACCTGCTTGCCTGAGGGCCTTTATCTATATCATCCCTAATTGGGGGCCCTTACACCTACCTAATGAGGGGCTTATTACCTGTAAGAAAGGGGAGTTGCGGGAAATTTTGAGGATTCTAAGATTTTTGTGCCCTAAATTGCAGGCTGAGTGTTGGTGGGGAGTGTCACCCATGAAGGGTGAACCCGGGAGGAAAAGAAAAGGGAAATTGGGATCATTGAGAAACGTCACCTGTGAGTCCTAAAGTCCTAACTGTAATCTTTTATGGTGCAAAGTGTAATGGTTTATTTCAGTAATGGTGTGGCGGTATTATTCATTTTACTTTTGGTGGTGATACATGGCGGTATTTTTCAGTCCTATGGGGCGGTGATTGGGGTCGAGGGTTGTGGTATTATTCATTAAACTGTCTGCTAGACCTGTGTACCCACTATCTACAAAAATTAGGTCACTGATTGTGGAAATATAGAGAGGGAGGGGCCCAAGGGCCGTCACATCCCTTTATTATTGGGGTTGTGCGGCCCCGCTTCCAGCGTCACCCCCCAGCTTGCCCCGCGTCGGTGGACATAAAAATAAAACAGAAGTTACTCTGGTTTGCCATGAGAAAACACAGGTTCAAATTAAAAGGGGTATGATTTTTATAAAAAAAAAAAAAAAAAAACGGTTATGGTTTTGGAAGGTGGGAAGAAAAACCAGGCAGACGATAATAAAGGGGTTTTTTCAGTTTGAATTTTTCCCATGTCCTTTTAATTTTTTTTCTGTTATTTTTCTTCAAGTTCTATATTAGCTGTTTGGTGACACGAAGCTCAGAAAATTAGTGTGTCTGAAACCAGGAAACAGATTGTGTCAAGTCCAGGAGATAAGGCTGAGGGTAGTTATTATTTTTTAATGAAACCCTTTGAAGCCATGTTTTTGGTCCTTTTTCTAAAGATTTTCAAGAGAGGGGGGAAAGGAGGCATATACTGAGACTGGTTTGGGAGGGAGGAAGTAAATGGCAAAGGATCCTGGGGTTTTAGTTTTAGGCTATGTTACATTTACAGCAGTGCAAAGTATCAAGAAACTTGTGCGTTTCCCCCGTATTCATGTTCCCCTTAAAAGTGTTAATGGAAATCTTGATAGTTTTACAGTGAAGGAAAAAAATTTTTGATCCCCGCTGATTTTGTGTTTGCCCACCCCAACGACAAGGTTAAATTTTAAGGCAGGTTAATTTTAACAAAAGAGAGATAGAATATCCAAAAAAAAATCCAAAAAAATCAATTTTTTAATTATTTTAAAAATATTTGCATTTTGCAGTAGAAATAATATTTGATCCCTCTGGCAAACAAGACTCAAAACTTGGTGACAAAAAACCCCTTTTTGGCAAGCACAGCAGTCGGGCATTTTTTGTGTTGAGGGTATTTGCGACATGTCCCGGGGAATTTTTTCTCCAAATCCCCCTTTGACATAATCTCTAAATCTTTAAGATTTTGAGGCTGTGTTGGCAACTCAAAAAGGCTTCAAATCCCTCCATGATTTTCTTGGGATTAAAGGTCTGGGTGTTTGGCTTATGTTATTGTTTTTTTTTGAGCCAATTTTGTTGCCTTGGTGTTGTTCTGGGTCCGGTCTTGTGGAAGACCAAATCCGAACCCCTTTTTATGTCCTGGAGGGGGAGGAGGTTTCCTCAGGATTTCCCGGACAGGGCCCCTCCCTTCTCCATTGAAAATTTTTAAGTAAAACCTTGCCCCTTAGCCAGAGAAACACCCCCAAAAAAATAAGTTTCCCCCCTCCATTTGCAGTGGGGGGCAGTGTTTTTTGGGTCATAGGCAGCTTTTCTCTTTTTTCCAAACACGTTGATTTAAAAAAAAGGCTCAATTTTTTTCCCCTTGACCACGCACCTTCTCCAATCACTCACAGAATTATCAGGTGTTCATAGGGGAAAATTAAAAATGACCCGAATGCCCTTTGACCAGGGGGGACTTACGGGCACTGAGGTTTTAAACATTACAGCTAAAGGGCTTACCCTGGGTTTTTGGGCTGTGGTCCCAGTGCCTTGGTCATTAACAAGTTCCCCCCCTGTAGTTTTTAATGTCTTCACCTTTTCATGATCAAGGAAAAACCCCCGAGATGAAAATTTGGGCCCCTGATCGGCGATTGACAGTCTTTGGTATTTCTTCCCTTTTTTTATATTGCCACCAAACAGTTGTCTCCTCCCCAGCGTCCCTTTCATTGTTTTTTAGGCCATTTTAGCTTTGGAGGTCTTGTCTTGACATGACATCCTTAGAAAGTTTTGGCCTTGCCCCTGTTGTAGAGGTTAGAGTTGAACAAATTAAGCAGTGGCAAGAGTCTTCTTTAAAAAAAGGAAAATTTTTTTTTTAAGGGCGCTGTTTAAAACCCCTTACCCCCGGGAGCCGTTTTGGCCTCTTGACCAGACCCCCTTTTTTAAATCTGTCGTGTCATTTATGTGAGAATAACTTTTTGACATTTTTAACCTACCCATTGATTCAGAGGTTTTTTTCTCGTGACCATTGTGCTTTAAGATAGAAAGAAATTTTGGCCCAAAAAAAATTGTTTGTTTTTTTGTGAAAAAATATCAAATTATGTGAAAAATGTAAAAAAAATTTCCCAATTTTCAAACTTAAAAAATTTTTGCATGTAGACGATAGTTATTCCACTCAAAAAGTTTATAATAGGCATTACCTATGTTGCTGTAGTTTGGTCATTTTTTTAAATGTTTTTTTTTTTTTTTACGACATTGGGGGGTTATAAATTTAGTAGTATTTTTCAAATTTTCAAAAAAAAATTTGCATTAACATTTTTTGGGGACCCAGGTTTTTTTTTTATTTTTTTGATTGCCTGTATTTAGATACCCCATAAGTGACCTATCTAAAAAAATCACCCCAAAAAGTATTCAAAAACCGCATTTATGAAGTTTTTTAACCCCATTAGGTTTTCCGGAATTAAAGCAAAGTGGAAGTGAAATTTCAAAATTTCATTTTTTTTTTGCAATTTTAAATGTTTATCTTATTGACAAGTACGGGTAATGGATCGGGAAATGCAAATTAATATTGATTCCCCAATTCTGCCTTTTCAAGTACCCCACTGTGGCCTTTTTGCATTATTTGGTCAACCACAACCCCCAAGAATAGGGGGGACCCTACTGGCTCTGGGGTTCCTTTTCATTAAGATTATATTTAGGGGCCTTTTTCAGGTTTGGGGGAACCCTGGTTCCAAAACTTAATAAATACCCCTAAAAAAAAACTATTGGAAAACTAAACCTTAGGAATATATCCAGGTGTGTTTTGAGTATATTACCCCACAGGGCGTTTCACAATTTTTTTTAGCTTTCGGCTCTAAAAAATAAAAAATATTTTATTTTTTCCAATAATCTGCAATTTTAGCTGAAAAATTTTTAAATTTTTTAAGGGGAATTTTGGAAAAAAAAACCCCCCAAAAATTGTGTTAGCAATTTTTCCAATTTTGCAATCCCCTACATGGGGTGAAAATGCTTTTTGGGCGCTGGCAGGGGTACAAGGAGGGGACCCTTTATTTGGTTTTGGGCCCGCACAGATATTGGTGGGGCCTGTCGGCATCTGAAAAAAGCCCCCAAAAATACAAAAACAGGGAAAACCCTTCCGAAGTTGCTCCATTTTGGATTCAAACCCCTCAGGGTTCTCATAAGGGTGATTTTGCTTTTTTTGGCGCAACAGTTTCCGTTTTTTTTTTAGCTTTGGGCCAGGGGAAAGGGGAGGGGGGGGAAACGATTTCCCCTTTGTTTTTGGGCTTCATTTTTACAGTTTCGCATGGGGATAAATTAGGGATAACCTTTATTGGGGTCGGTCAATTACAATGATATAAATTTTTATAGTTTTTTTTGTTTTATTATTTTACCAATAGAAGCGGGGTTTTAAAAAAATGTGTTTTTAAAGTTGTCGTATTTGACAGCCATAGCTTCTTAATTTTTTGCTATGGAGTTTGCTTTTTGGGTTGTTTTTTTCGAGATGAGTTGATGTTTTATTGTTCCATTGGGGGGGGCTTTGATGCTTTGATCACTTTTTTTAAAGGGTTTTTTGTGAAGCATTTTGTACAAAAAACAGCAATCCTGGTAGTGTTTTTTATTTTTATTTTTTTTCAGCGGTCATGTGTGGTATAAAAGGAATGCTGTTTTCTAGCAGGGTTTATCAATTAAGCGATACCACTTTGTTTTTTGTTTAATGTTTTTTTCGCTTTTACACAATAAAAAAACAATTTATTGAAAAGGGAAAACACGGGTTTTTCTCACCGCAGTCTGAGAGCCATAATTTTTTTATTTTTTGTTTTTTTGGAGCTGTATAGGGACTTTTTTTTTTTTCGGGATGAGTTTAGTTTTTATTGGTAATTTTTTGGGGGAAAACTTTATGATCGCTTTTTTTAAAGTGTTTTTTGGGGTTTTGGGTGAAAGGAAATACTGCAATCCTAGCAGGTTTTTTATTTTTTTTTTTAATAGCGTTTCCGTGAGTATCCGTGACAAGTTAGTTTTACTCTGTGGGTTGAGCGATTCGGTGATTCCCCAAAATTTTTGTGTTTTTTATTTGAAAAGACAATTTTTTTGAAAAAAAAAATGTTTTTATTGTGGTTTTAAAAAAAATTTTTTCATCGCTATTTCTAAAACCGAACTTTTTTTTTTTTCCGAAAACAGGTGTGTAAGGACTTTTTTTTTGCGGATGAACTGACGTTTTAATTGGCATCATTTGATGTTGAATGAGTTTTTGATTACTTTTTACTCCATTTATGTGCTGCGGGATTTTTAAAAAAAAAACGCTATTCTGTGAGTTTTTTGGGGTTTTTTTTTTTAGGCATTCACCGTCGGGTTAATTAACATGAAAGATTTTTGGGTGGGTCCTACGCACGCGGCGATACCAAAAAATGGGTTTTATTATTTTGATCTTTTTTAGGGGCGATTGGCGTTTGTAAAAAGGGGGAAAGGGCGATGTCGTGTTTTTAATTTTATTGTTTGTGTTTGGTGTTTTTACTTTTTTACCTTTTTTTTTTTAATTTTTCTTTTCTTTTTTACCTTTCCCCCGGGGGGGGGAATTGCATGAAGTGTTCGATCATTCATGCAATAGGAGTAGCATACAGTTTTTTGCTGATGTGGTCTCCCCTGGCAACTGTCTGTCAAGTGCCCCAATGCATTGTGGGCATCTGACGTCACCAGACACCCGGTTTTTTGGGCCTTTAGCGTCCCCGGGGTGATGTAGGAGATTCAGTACCGGCGCTCAGGCCGTTATGCGCCGAGATCGGCGGGGAGCAGGAGCTCACCCTGCCGCCCCCCCAAACCGCGATGTCGCGACCACGATGTCGCGACTCGGGGGGTTAATCCCCCCCCGGCGGAGTCACTTGGCCGTGGGGGTGCGGGGATGATCCCGCGGTAATTTTACCGCCGGTTCCTGCCCGATCTTGCGGCTCCCCTTGTGAGCGCGCAAGATTTGCCTTGGTACTATACGGAATTTGCGGGGGGGAACCCCCCACCCGACATTGCCCGATGAGTACGCCAAAAGTCGGTAAGGGGGAATGCAGGTAACGAGTTTTATTTTGGTGATCGAATGATCTGCGGAGCCAGAATTTAATGGTTGGTAGGGGATCAAAATATTTTTTTCCTTTTCAGCTAATGCAAAAATTTTTATAATTTACACAAAGTGATTTTTCTGGATTTTATTTTGGGTTTTACTACGAATGTTAAAATTAACCTACCCTTAAAATTATAGATTGTTTATGTATTTGTCAGTGGGCAAACTTACACAATCAGCAAGGGATCAAATATTTCCTTCACTGTATGGTGCAGATTTTTCTACTCACAAATATAAAATCCACGATGTGGGTAGAAATTAAGTGACCTGTGGTTTCTACACATCGTAAACCACATCGTATAGACAGGACAAGGATTAGCTCCATTTAATGGGGATAATCCATGCACATAAACTGCGACAAAATCCATCACATTTAAAGTCCTCATCTGAGAGTAATCCAACAGGAAAGTCTGGTGTGCGACTGTAGCTTTAACCCCTTAAAGGGGATTTGCCAGGACGCCAGTTACTTACCTCTTATCAGCACGGGAGTACAATATAAACAAATCATGCTGAGTCATGAAGGTAAGGGGCCAGATATGGTGGCTGTCCTTGTGGCCTTTGAGAGGTTACATGCACCTAGAGGATACCACAAAATACCCCATTTGCTGCTTGAGGGGAGCTATCTACTGCCTGTGGGTATCTATATTCTGCCTGAAGAGAGCTATCTACTGTCTGTGGGAGCTATATACTGCCTGAAGAGAGCTATCTACTGTCTGTGGGAGCTATATACTGCCTGAAGAGAGCTATCTACTGTCTGTGGGAGCTATATACTAACTGAAGGGGGACATCTACTGTCTGTGAGGAGCTGTATACTGCCTGTCGGGACCTATATCTATATACCTATGTGCCTGAAGGGACCTATATCTTTATACCTGCTTGCCTGAGGAGACCTATATCTATATACATGCCTAATTGAGGGGACCTATACACCTACCTAACTGAGGGGACTTATATACCTGTAAGTAAGGAGTTGCTGGAAAAGTGAGGATTCTAAGATATTTGTGTCTAAATCTGCAGGCATGAGTGTTGGTCGGGAGATGTCAGCATGAAGGTGTGAACCGGATGGAGAAGAAAAGGGAATATGGACGACTCATTGTAGAAACGTCACCTGTGAGTCACTAAATGTGCCTGAACTGTAATCTCTTATATGTGTGCAAAGTGTAATGGTTTATATTCAGTAATGGTGTGGCGGTATTATTCAGTTACTTTGTGATGGTGATACATGGCGGTATTATTCAGTCACTATGTGGCGGTGATATGTGGTCGAGGTGTTGTGGTATTATTCATTCAACTGTCTGCTGAGCACCTGTGTACACCACTATCTACCACAATATGGTCACTGTATAGTGGAAATATAGCAGAGGGATGGGCTAAGCGGCCGTCACATCCCTCTTATTAATTGTTGTGCGGCCCCGCTTCCCAGCGTCACCTCCCAGCTTCGCGCCGACGTCGGTGGCACATAAAAATATAACAGACTGTATACTCTGACGTGTTAGCCATGAGTAAACATAGGTTCAAATTAATTGGGTATGACTATATATACAGAAAAAAAACGGTTATGGATTTTGGAAGGTGGGAAGAAAACCAGGCAGACCGATAATAAATGGGTTGTCCAGTTTGACACTTTTTGCCATGTCCTTTTAATAAATTTTCTGTTAGTTTTCTTCAGTTCTATATTAGCTGTTTGGTGACACGAAGCTCAGAAAATTAGTGTGTCTGAACACACAGGAAACAGATCTGTGTCAAGTCCAGGAGATCAAGTGACTGAAGGGTAGTTATTATTTTTTAATGCAGCCTTTGAAGCCATGTCTTTTGGTCCTTTTTCTGAAGATTTTCAAGATGAGGGAGGAAACAGGAGGCATATACTGAGACTGAGTTTGGGAGGGAGGAAGATAAACATGGCAAAGGATCCTGGGGCTTTTAGTTTTAGGCTATGTTTACAATATTCACAGCAGCTGCAATGTATACACAGAATCCTTGTGCGTTTCCCCCGATATTCATGTTCCTATAATGTGTTAATGGAAATCTCTGCTATAGTTTATACAGTGAAGGAAATAATTATTTGATCCCATGCTGATTGTGTAAGTTTGCCCACCCTCAACGACAAGAGTCTATAATTTTAAAGGCAGGTTAATTTTAACAATGAGAGATAGAATATCCAAAATAAAATCCAGAAAATCACATTGTATAAATTATATAAATGTATTTGCATTTTGCAGTGAGAAATAAGTATTTGATCCCTCTGGCAAACAAGACTCAAAACTTGGTGACAACACCCTTGTTGGCAAGCACAGCAGTCGGGCATTTTTTGTAGTTGATGATGAGGTTTGCGCACATGTCCGGAGAATTTTGCTCCACTCCTCTTTGCACATAATCTCTAAATCATTAAGATTTTGAGGCTGTCGCTTGGCAACTCAGAGCTTCAACTCCCTCCATAGATTTTCTATGGGATTAAGGTCTGGAGACTGACTAAGCTGCTTCATGACCTTATTGTTCTTCTTTTTGAGCCACTCCTTTGTTGCCTTGGCTGTATGTTCTGGGTCACGGTCTTGCTGGAAGACCCAGTCACGACCCATTTTTAATGTCCTGGAGGAGGGAAGGAGGTTGTCACTCAGGATTTCACGGTACATGGCTCCATCCATTCTTTGCTAAAATCCAAAACGATTTATTTGTAGAACATCAAGTAACACATGCCACAAGAAAACGAACAGACGTGCATAGGGGGACGACCAGAGGGGTGGCGAGCTGACGCGTTTCGGGCTGTGAACTGCCCTTAGTCTTAGCTACAAATGCATGTTAGTACAGCCCTCTTATAGTGCATTAAAAACAACAACAATCTAATTGTTGCCAGCTGTTAGCACGTACCTGGGAGTTGTGCAAAGTGTCTCCATAGCATCCCGTGTTCCACGTGGAACATGGGATGCTATGGAGACACTTTGCACAACTCCCAGGTACGTGCTAACAGCTGGCAACAATTGTATTTTAATTTAATTAGATTGTTGTTGTTTTTAATGCACTATAAGAGGGCTGTACTAACATGCATTTGTAGCTAAGACTAAGGGCAGTTCACAGCCCGAAACGCGTCAGCTCGCCACCCCTCTGGTCGTCCCCCTATGCACGTCTGTTCGTTTTCTTGTGGCATGTGTTACTTGATGTTCTACAAATAAATCGTTTTGGATTTTAGCAAAGATCCTGGTGCCAATCCACTTTTGTTCTTTCTGCTATTTGCCTTGCGCTACATGGAGCGCGGATTTGAGCACAGTGCTGTTATCGACAGAATCTGAACATTGCTGAACAGTGTTGAATAACTGCGGTAAAGGTGAGCTGGTTTTGCCTGTTTTTCTCCATCCATTCTCCCATTGATGCGGTGAAGTAATCCTGTGCCCTTAGCAGAGAAATTCAACAGTTGTAACTTTTTCATTTTTTCAATGACACATTTATATGAGGCCTTGTTTTATTCGAGACGATTTGTACTTCTAGTTTAAGTTCACTTATAAATAATTGCAGAATTTTTTTTCAAGTTTTTTTTTAATTTTTTTTTTACTTTTTTACACCATTCACATTTCACACTTAATAACTTGCTAGATTAATTCTACAGGTTATTACGGTCGTGTGGATACCTAATATGTGTAGGTTTTTTTGTGTGTGTAATGTATGCACAATTATTTTTTATTAAATATTTATTTTTTAATTTTTTTTACACTTTTAATGTTTTTTACTTTTTTTGCACTTAGTAATGTATTAGCATATTCATATATGCTGATAGATTATAATCTGTGTCAGTCTGACACAAGCAGTGATCAGAACAGCACACAGTCTGCCCTGATCACTGGTTTGTTACACAGACAGCCTTGGGGCCACTCTAGGTCCCCAGGGCTGACTGTGCAGCTGTTCTCCAGGCTCTGTCGGGTCACCGGGCGTTCCGATCACACGACAGAGCAGGGAAACCCTTTGATAGCGCTGCTGTGACGATCCGCGGCAATCAAAGGGTTATAGCACAGGAGTGCGGGGGTTTCCTCTGCTCCCCAGAGCTCGCAGGAGCTGCGCTGGGATCAGGACTGTGTAGTACAGCCCTGATCTCGGCGCACCTGCGGCGATGTCTGCAGCGACGCCAAAAGACGTCACTGCAGACGAACGACCCGCACCAAACAATGTCAAAAGAGGGTGGGCGGTCATTAAGGAGTTAAAGTAAAAAGGCAAAGAGCTTACATACTGGAAATGCTGCTGCTTGACTGCATTGAAGTGAGGATTCAAGTGATATCACAGCTTTCTGTGTTACGTGTCATGATTAGTTTTGCTACATCTGTACAGCACAGGAAGAGCACGAACTAGCAGTGATAACTAAGCAGAGGTCAATGCAAGGGACAGCAAAAGGCACAATTTTGAGCTAGATACTAGACCTGGCTATTATTTTTCCAGGTCTGTCTATCATAATGGAACATCAGTATCTGCGGTGGACCCTCTTTGATCTGTATACACACAAAACTGCTCAATTATTAATATTTTAGGCAAAATCCTTAGCCATTAATGTCTCCTTATGAGCTTGGCCCGCACAGATTGTATGCCATGCACATTCAAAAACCTAATCATGGTATAACAAAAGAGAACATCCTGTTTGTCATCTCTGTATTAATACATTGAATTCATATTAAAAGATGTTTCACAGACAAAATGTTCCCGGTTATTATAGGATACAATACAGAAGAAACCTAATGCAGTAGGTTTGTGTATCCAATTGTTGATAAGCTCACTGTGGCTATAAAGCGATCCTAAACAAAGGGACTTTTCTTTTCCCAACCGAAAAAATTTGTTTTTAAAAATGGGGGGAGTAAAAGATGTCCTTTTCATAAGAATGTTATCCTCATTATTTTCTTACTGACTATAAAATATTTATCATGTTCCGAATGGTAATATCCTCAGGAATAATTTATCGCCCCTTTCAGGATTATGGGAAAGATGCCCAGAAAAAAAATTTTTAAATTTCCCTTTTTTTTGTGTTGTATTTGGGAAATACTATGGTTAAAAAAGGGGTTTTATCCAAAATTGTAAGAAACCCCAGTACATATAAAATAAAAAAGTAACCTGTACTTACCTTTGTGGTCTCGCCCGGATCTGTGATGTCTTCTGCTGGTCACCTGGTAGTGACATTATGTACATTGCTCATGTGATAGATTAAAATTGTGGCCCCCCCCTTGGTTTTAAATCTATGTGTGGCAATACCAAAGGCCAGTGATTGATTGTATGGTCATGTGAGTGATGGAGGCCCATATAAGGCTTTTCCAGGGTTACAGACTGGTGGAACTGAGGTTTGTTTTTAAATTGAATTTTTAAATGTAAGTCGGAACAGGAAATTAAAAATGTAACTGCAGCAAAAAATTTTTTTTTAGTTTTTGGATAGTGCAGGGAAGGGTTTTTCATTTTTTTTTGCTGTCTGTCCCCGGCCCAAGAAGATTTCATTTTATTTTCACCCGGTTGCTGGGGCGGCTGGAATTGTATTCTACAGCTATTATCTGCTGTGGAACATGGAACCAGCATGCCCCAAAAGTCTCCATTTGTAACTAAGGAACAGATGTAAGTCGGAACGGTGTAAGTCGGGGACTGCCTATACTAATTTTTCTAAATGGATGAGCTGGCCAAATACTGCTGATGGGAAACCTTGGCGCTCCAGTGGCACGGGTACAGTGGTGGGTGTGGTACTGTTTTTTGAATGATCCAATTGGACTTGCATCCTTTTAAAAAAGTTCACTTTGAGACAACCCCTTTAACAAATTGCACAGAGACAACCAGTTTCAAAATGTAGGTGCCATATGGCTAAGCGGAAGCCTGACTTTCCTTCCATGTAATCCAAGGACAGCTTAAGTCCTCTAGAACAGGAATCAGTTTACTAAAATCTCTTTTCCTTTTTTTTTTCTATTAATAAATTAAAGAAGAAAAAGGTTCATAACCCAACCAAACCCAACCCTTCGTAGTGCCCAAATAAGATCTTTGCTTGGAGTCCAAAATATAAGTGGGGTACCAATGGGTTTTAGGGATGTTCACACAGCTTTTGGGATCCATTTTGGATTTTTTTTTATCACGGGGAAAAAAACACATTGAAAACTGAAATCCAAAAAAAATATCCAAAAAAGTTCTGAAAATGATTTTTTGGGATAGTTTTTCATGCTTTTTAGATGGTTTTTTGGGGACCATTTTTCAATGCATTTTCTTTCAAACAGACATTAAAAATTTAATCCAATTTTTTTCAGAGAAAAGCGCATTAAAAAACCATCCAACAAACCCAAAAAGTGTGTTGCTTTTTTTGGATCCATGTTTCAGGCTCCATTGTTTTCTAGGGCGGTTTTTCAATTCGAAAAAATCAAGTAAAATTGACGAATTTCTTTAAATGGGGATCCGAAAAACACGTTGAAAAGATGCACGTTAACACACATTGGGATCACTCGTCTGAACGGTGATCCGTGTTTTACATTGAAATTAATATAAATCACACTTCACATTGTTAGATGCGTTTTTTGGGTCCGAAAATGGGATCCAAAAACGGATCTGAAAAACGCCGTGTGAACATACCCTTAAGTGTAAGTGTATATATGGGATGTTGATTCAGGGATTTATTCTAATTGCAATGTTGGAGTTGGGGAGGAATTCTTCCTCTAGTATGGTCCAATTGGAAGGTTAAAAAAAACCCATAAAAGGCAGATGCCAATTACCTCATACTAGAGAGAAAAAAATCCTATAACCCTATCTCTCTGTAGTGTCCATACTGTGTATGGACATTACAGGTTGAGCTTGGGATCCTAAATATGAGCTAGAGTACTAGAGTCTATAAATGGGAAGTTAATCCAGAGATTTATTCTGACTGCCATGTTAGAGTAAGAAAGAAATTGTTCCTCTTGTATAAGATAATTGGAAGATAAAACCCCTTTAAGACACATGCCAACTGACCCATACTCAAGGAAAAATTCCTCGAATCTTTGGAACAACTTCCTATCTGTAGACTCGAGTACCCTAGCTCATTCTTGGGATCCCAATCGAAGGAGCTCCTTCTGTACTGTCCAGTGTTGAAGTGGGGTAGCTGAGACTTACTAGTGGAGTTGATTTTTGGGACTACTGTACATAACTGCACATGACACTTCTACTTTGTTTTTTCCTTTCTGCTTTTCTTCCTGAAAAGCAGTCATGTCCAGGGTTCCCCCTGCCTCCCTGTTGGCCAGTTCAGACTCTAAAAGGGTAAACAGCCACGGGTTGTCTTCAAACCCTTTTAAACAGAGACAAAGACCATATTAAATATGTCTAGACTTAGATCTAGTCTTCATGTAGTGGTGATTGGTGTTTTTGTATATATCACACAGAATAGAAATTAACTGAAAAGCAGCGAGGGATTGACAACATATCACAAGGATATAATCTCTCCTTTCAGGCAGCTACTTTCAGTCTATTCTCTGCTTAATAATCAAAGACACTCAACTCTGAGCGAGTGTTTAACCCCAGGTGCTGTCATTCTTGTCCTCTGTACTCCCTAGTAATTAATCAAACTGGTCATATAAATTAAGAAAAGAAACCTTAATCAGGTGCATTGAGGAAACAAAATCAATATGTTTGGTTCCTGCAGGGATATGAACCTAGGATCCCTATGCTGAAAGGCAGAAGTACTAACCACTTAGCTACATTGTAGCTACTCATAGATGTTGCATTTTAGGTTGCTTAGGTTACAATGTGGGGAAAGGCATGGTGATGTCAGGCCTGTTGGGTCACATGCTATGCAGTTCAAACAAATTGTACATGCCCCCTTTTGAAGACCATAAAAGCTGAAGAGAAGACAAGAAATGCCTTCATGGTAAAATTCCTTACATACCATAAGAAACCAAGGACAAACTATACAGTAAGAAAAGAATGAAATACAGAAAGTTAGTAGTGACGCTTGAGATAAGTAGGGAAAAGATCAGGTGCAGCATACCATAGGTGTAGCTATACGAGGGGCTAAAAGGTAATGGACCCTCTCATCTTAAAAGTAGGCTTCTCCGGTCTATTAGATTCCACGTTAATGCCTGAGCTAATTTTATCAGCAATTACTAGTGAACTGATAGACAGACACAAGGGAATGTTATATTCTGAGATATTAAAGAATAATCAGCTCATGGACAGTTCTTTGTCCCAAAAAGTTTATATAACCTAAATCTTCAGTAATGTTATAAAGTAATATTAACGCTAACAGTAAAAAAGTCCATCACCTCCATAAAACAAAATTTTATTTGTAACCCAGTAAAAGGAAAATTTAAATTCCAAGTTAAGCATGTTGAATACACTTAAAGGGAACCTGTCACATAGTTTATGCCCCCCTTGTTGCGGGCAGCACAAGCCAGTGTCAGACCTGCTGTTCCCAGCGCTGTGCCCCTTAGGCCCGGTTCACACGGCTTATTCAAGCCGTAATTGCAGGACGGATTTCGCCCGCAAGTACGGCTTGAATAAGGGGCAGGGCGGGGTCGCAGCTCCCCGGCCCCATAGACTTTCTTTATTCACGGCGCGTATCCCGTCGGGATAATGAACATGTCAATTTCTCTGCAGCGCCATACGGCGTGCAATACAGCTGGAATCCGTGCCCAAAATAAGCCGTGTGAACGGCCCTTTATTCTGTAAGATGCTGGAGTTTTAAAGCATTTAATGCTCAAATCTTATTCATGAGCAGGTGTTGGCCCCACCCACCAAAGGCTAGCCCTGTCAGGTGGGCGGTGCTTAAAAAACCTACTTTTTTAAATGACTCTTTTGTGGGCTAAAAAATGCAGTTTTGAGCTTTAAAAATACTCAACTTCAGCATTTTACAGAAAAAGGGGAACAGCGCGGGAAAAACAGCAGGTCGGGGCCACTGCTTTGTGTGCCCTCAGAAAGAGGGGCATAATCCAGTGACGGGTTTCTTGTTCCAAATACAAACTTGAAAAAGGGGACAGGTCTGAATCGCGTAAGCGTATTCAACATGCTAAACTTCAATTTGCGTAGTTTCCTTTTTACTGGATTGCAGATAACATTTTGTTCTATGGAAGTGCTAAACTTTTCTACTACTGCTGGTGGTTGACATGCTTGCACTGCACCAACAAGTGTGAGCCGCAGAAGGGTTACAATCAGGGCCGGACTGGGAATAAAAATCAGCCCTGGCACTAAGCCCCCAGCAGCCCACATACAAACCGCTTAAAAATTTCCCCTTGTTCTCGCACCCGCCAGTTTCAAAATAAACTACACTATAAAAACGTTTCACAGGGGGGGGGGGGGGGGGGGGAGAGTTTTTGGTGCATTTGTGCGAAAGGCAGAGCATTAAATGCTGAACATTTCTGCCCAAAAAAAACTATAAAAAAAATGCCCCAAAAACCCCGCTCCGTGTGAGAGCCCCCTTTACACCAACAAGAAAGAAACGTGGTGCAGAAAAACCCCCTATAATCAGGGTGCATTTGCTTTACAATCGGGGACAACCCCACACTGACACTACATAAACCACATAACCTAAAACACCGCCAATACATCCCCAGATCAGGTCACCACCCCAAATGAATACAGCACGACCAACAAAGAAGTAAAATGACCCCTGAAGCGGGGGACCCAGAGACCCCACTCTGATGGAGTTGTTCTCTTTCTCCTTTTCTTCTCCTTCTGGCCAAACCCCCAGAGCTTCCCTTTTTGTTCTCTTCCATTTTTTCTCCTCCAGAAAACAGAAATCAGTGTCCTCTTCTATGGTCACTATTTGTCCCGGTACATTTACCAAAAATACATCTTAGATCCTCTCTTTTCCCACATTTTTCTATCAATTCCCTAAACAGCGTATGTTAAAACCTAAAAAATAGAAATTAAAAAATGTCAGATAAGTGGCATTAAATGGGTAAAAACCCCCTTAGGCAGGCAGGGCCAGTTTTTAATAGGCAGGGCCATATGCAGCGGGCGGGGGCCAGTAGCAGGCAGGGCCAGTATACAGGCAGGCAGGCCACTTAAGGAACAGGGAGGGGAAAAGGACAGATATAGGCAGGCAGGAAGTGTTAGGCAGCCAGGCAGGTATAGGAGGCAGGGCTATTATAGGGCACCAAAGGGGCAGTGTATAGGTAGGCATGCTATTATAGGCAGCCGGGGCGGTATGGGAGCCAGGGGGGGTATAGGCAGCCAGGGGCAGGGCGGGATAGGCACCCAGGAGGGCACATATAGCCAGGCGGGGTTAGGTACCCCGGGGGCAGTGCTCTTTTAAGGCCGGCAGGCTCAATAGCCAGGCGGGGTATAGGGCCGGGGCAGGGCATCATTAGCCGGGCAGGTATGGAGGCAGGGCATCATATAGCCAGGGCAGGTTGGGGTAGCCAGGGCAGGGCATCATAAGCCAGGGCAGAGTATAGGGTAGCCAGGGCAGAGTATGGGACAGGGCGGGTAAAGGTACCAGTGCAGGGAACATATACCAGGGGCAGGGCATCATTGGGGTTTGGGCAGGGCGGGGAAACTTAGGTAGCCAGGGCGGGGCTCTTAGCAGCCAGGGCAGGGCACATAAGCCAGCCAGGACAGGGCATCATATACCAGGGCAGGGCATTGCATCATAAGCCGGGGGCAGGGCATCATATAGGTAGCCAGGGCGGGCATCATTGTAGCCGGGGCAGGACATCATATGGGTACCCCAGGGCAGGACATCAAAGGTAGCCAGGGAGGGTACAAAAAGGTTTCCAGGGCAGGGCATCATTAGCCAGGGCAGGGATCAAAAGGTAAGCCAGGGGGGGGATCATAAGGTAGCCAGGGCGGGGGCATCATATACCGGGGCAGGGCAATTATAGGAAAGCCAGGGACAGTAAAAACAAAAAAAAATAAATAAAAAAAAGGAAATACTCCCCCGGACATCCGCTGTCCCTCCTCTTCACTTTTTCACTCCGGAGTCGGGGGCCGCTCACTGCAGAGACGGGGCCGCGGAGCGGCCGCGATGACGTAACATCGCGCGCCTGCCCCGGCCCCCTTGGGAACTGAACAACTGGATCAGAAGACCCAGATGTTCACCTCGGCGCTGCACCGGCAGCCATGTGGGGGGGGGGGCCCCTTTTCCCCTCTGCCACAGGGGTCCGGTCCTGTGGGCCCTTAGCGCGCCAAAACCCGGCCCCGGACCCCAGCGGCCCCGCCGGGCAAAGCCCTTGTTTGCCCAAAGGTCACCCGGGCCGGGTTACAATTGTGGGGTAAATTTTCCACCTATTTTACATTTAAGTATTAAAGCTAATGCTATTTTCTGTGTTTCATTTCTACCACCTCTAGAAACGGGAAAATGCAATAAAACCCTGCCGTAAGTCCATTTTTTTTTCATGGGGTTTTCAGGAATTTAGTACAATTAGTTAGAAAAGCACTGAGAAAAGTACCCTAGTATTGAACATTGACTTATCTGACATCCACTGAACTAAACTCATAAATGGAGAAAATTGCATATACGGGGTGTTTAATAGGTCATTCAAGTAAATAAATCTGGCAATTTAACAGGCTAGTGCGCCATTGCTAGGATTTCTTATAGAAGTATGTGTCTTCCCATGCCCAGTATGCTTGTTCTCAGGAAATGGTTCTGTGGAATCAAAATAGGGGAACAAGTCAGAACACCCACCCCCCCGAAGCCCTAAGCGAAGGGGGACCATGACTTTGGGAGGGGGGAACCTAGAGTCCCGTATAGTCGGGGGTTTTTTGGGTCTAGGGATTTAAGCTATGGTTTTCGTGTAAGCATATTAAAGTTATTGTAAATAATGGGAGAAGGGATGGTTTTGGGGGGGGCCTTTTTAGTCCCTGCATTGTGCTTAGGCCCTGTTGTGTAGTTATAGTTATGGCAGGGGGGGGTTGTTTAAGAAGGAGGAGTGTGGGATGGGAAGGTTACTAGAGGGGGGTTGGTTAGGGTTTGATATAAATTTGGGGCTTCTCTTTCTACTCTCTTTCTCTCACCAAAAAAGCAAAAAAAATTTCCCCCTCACCCGCCCCAATTTTTTGAATCCTTTAAGCTTCTATTTACTATGATCGTACGTGACGAATGTATTTTTTATTGTTTTATATTGACTTTACTATATCCTGTTTTTAGACAACCGTTTTATGATACTGAGATACTTGTTGCATTTCCCTCTAAGCCAAAGGGAAGGGCGATCCTTTGCCATGGTTCCCTAGAGGTTTCCCCACAGGGGTTTTTTCCTCTCCCAGTGCTTAGGATGACTCCTAGTGAGTCTGGGATTTGCTACTTGGTCAAAAAAAATTAAAAAATTAAAAATATGAATCCTGGTATTATAACCTGTCACAGCTTTTACAGTATGTTGCGGTTCAGGAGTCAGGTGGAAGTTGCAGGTCAAGTTATGGTGAACTCATTTTAACTAATAGAAGATGGTAAATCTCATGGTGTGAAGAGGCTGAGCTTTGGAAGTGGCCACCTTAAGGAGGGTTATAATGGTAATGTCATCCAGGGGCGGGCAGGGTTTGGTTATATCAGGAGTGAGGATCTTCAGTAGGGTCTTTGGGTGCCCTAAAGTGTACTGGCTCTGCTAGAATGGCAAGCCATTTGACACCATAGGAGAACGTGTTTGTGCATTTATTCTTGGGTTTAAACTGGGTACTAGTTAGAGCGGGGGTTCAAACCCCATATCCAAAAGTCATGCAGATAGACACTTGCAAATCAAAAGGGAAAGTTTAGGGATTGCCTTCAAGAGGTATCAAGTAATGGGCAACAGGTTAGTGACCTATAATGAATTTTGGGGAAACAACAGTTGCACATCCCTTTTGTGAAGCGAGACATGGAGTCTCAGAACTCCGGTGGTGCATATTGGAACACATTGAGTGTAGGGATGCGGAAAGTGTTAAGTCTCGGCTTTTGTAGAGAGAAGCCTATTGAATAAGACTACAATCCTGATCACCAAAGGGCTTTAACAAAAATGATAGTCTAAAGGTATTTTTGTGATATTCTGCTTCGGTAATGATGATATTTGGATGTTTTACCGTATATACGCGAGTATAAGCTGACCCAAATATAAGCCAAGGCACCTACATTTGCTACAGAAAACTGGGAAAACATATTGACTCGAGTATAAGCCGAGGGTGGAAAATGCAGCGTCTACTGGTGAATTTTAAAAATAAAAATGGATACCAATAAAATTATATAGGCAGTTTAATATCCCCCATAGGTATGTAGAGGCAGGTATATGTCCCCCATAGACAGGTTATAGACAGGTATATGTCCTCCATAGGCAGGTTATAGGCAGGTATATGTCCCCCATAGGCATGTTATAGGCAGGCATATGTTCCTATAGTCAAGTATATGTCCCTACAGGCAGGTATATGTCCCTACAGTCAGGTTATAGGTCGGTATATGTCCCCATAGGCAGGTTATAGGCAGGTATTTATCCCCCATAGGCAGGTAATAGGCAGGTATATGTCCCCCATAGGCAGGTATATGTCCCTAAAAGCAGATTATAGGCAGGTATATGTCCCCATAGGAAGGTTATAGGCAGGTAAATATCCCTTATAGGCAGGTTATATGCAGGTATATGTTCCCATAGGCAGGTATAGGCAGGGTTTTAAAAAAAAAAAAAACGCATAACATAGCACGCTGCCTGTGCCGGAAACTCCGGACAGCCGTAAGTCTGCGGCCGCCTGGAGTCCACTGCGGAGCAGGGAGCGCTCGCTCTTTGCTCCGCAGTGGTATCTTCACCTGTATGCACTCCCAGGAGTTGTATACAGGTGAAGAGATCGTCAACAGTGCCTGGGCCATGGCAGCGCCCGGACGCTGTCGGCTGTACTCGGGATTCTGCTGTATGACCCCCCCTGAGGAGTCGCATGTAGCAGAAGTGTCCCTGCCTGGGCCATCGCAGCACCCAAGTGCCGACAGTGACTCGAGTATAAGCCGAGGTTCATTTTTTTAGCACATTTTTTGTGCTGTAAAATTCGGCTTATACTCGTTATATACGGTTCTATTGTTTTAAACACATATGTTGTGGTATATTAATCCCCTTCACGACCCTGGGCATATGAGTAGTCCCAGAGCGCTAAGGGGCTTTGCAGGGGATCGCTCCGCGGTCCCCACCCCCCCCCCCGCACAGCCACCGGGTGGTTAGCGGCTAAATCATCGCTAAACACCCTGGACAGTAAATACAGCGCCGGTGGGTGGCTTCGCCCGCTGGTGCTGTTTTACCCATCAGACACCGAGAGGGGGCGGGAGGCAAAAGATGGCCACGGCGTCTGAATGAACACCGATCAGTGTCGCGCCACCGATCGGTTCATTATGGTCATGGCACGATGCAGCTATGCTGCGCCGATCGACGAACGGGAATGGTGGTGGGGAGCCTTGTGAAGGCTCCGTCACTTACCATGGCAGGTTGCCCCACTTCCGTCCTCAGCAGGAAGTGGGGAAACCGCCATCTTTGTACACCCTATTGCCTTTGCCTTTGCAATACATAAGTTGTATTAATTATAACAATAGGCGCCCCCTAGTGGTCAACACCATAGGGGGACTAATTGTTACAGTAAAAAAAAAAATTAAAGGTTTTAAGTACAAAAAAAAAAAAAGTATTAAAAGTTCAATCACACCCCCTTTCCCCATTTATTCAAAATAAAATCATTAAAATAATAAATAAGTTACACATTTGGTATTGCCGCGTCGAAAAAGTCTGATAAATAAAAATATAACATCCATTTTTTCCCGTACGCTGAACAGTAGAAGAAAAAAAAAATTCAAACGCCAAAATTACGTTTTTTCGTCATTTCACGTCAATCAAAAATGGATTAAAAATGTTCAAAAAAGTCGCATGCATTCCAAACTATCTAGCGATAAAAAGTACACTTCAGCCTGCATAAAAAATGGCCCCCTCATCTGACGTACGTAGGTGTTAGTACAAAAAAGTTATTGGTGCACAAACTGGCGCCGCGGCGCAAATGTCAAAAAGAGAAATAAATGTTTGGAAATTTTTTCGGTACCAAAAACAAAATCGGATACCCTACATGTTTGGTATTGGCCGGTGCGTAACAACCTGTAGAATACAGATAACACATTTATTTACCGAAGATGAACGCTGTAAAAGCAAATCACTAGGAAACATGGCGAAAATACGTTCTTTTTCACAATTTGACCCACTCTGGAACTTTTTTTGCGGGTTGTCCCAAGTTATATTTCTATAGTGAGTGAATAACACATTAGTAAGTACATCTTGTCCCGCAAAAAAATAAAAAGCCTTCATGTGTCTATGTAGGTGTTAAATTAAAAAAGTTCTGGCTGTCAGAAGGCGAGGAGGGAAAAACGAACGTGTCACAAAAAACCCCCCCCCCGGGTCCTGAAGGGGGGTTAAACATATGTTGTAATGTCTGAAGTTCAGCCCTGTAAAGCTTGCCTAGACACCAAGCAGATCTGTCTCTATGGTTTCTTCTTTGTACATTGCAGGCCACAATAGGGCACATCCCCTGAGGAAACTACCGCAAAACGTGTGTAGGGGTTATAGGCTGGTGCGGTGAGCAGCATCATAGTGAGGGTAAAATCTGATCTACTATGTGGCTATTTATTAATCATATTTGTTGCTATTTGCATGGATTTTTTGCATTTACTAATGTTAATGATTATCAATAAGCATTACTTGTTTAATGTTTGCATGTAGTGTTGAGCGATTACGCTGGCCATCGACATCGGTCGATGGTCGATAGTCAACCATCATCGACAAGATCGTCGTAGTAGATTATGAGCGATGAATACATTAAAATCTATGGGAGAGCAACAAACACTTCTTTCTTACAACCAAACAGGGCTTGGAGAAGCTGGAATTAACCATCCACAACAGTCAAAGGATACGTTGTCTAGACATCTTAGGCACAAAAAAACTTAGGCTATAAAAGCCAAACGAAAAAAAATCACACACCATTCACTATCCCTGTCTTGTTAACCACAATGCAATGACCCTTAAACTGCATACCCATCATTATTGAAATTGTGCTAGATAGGGGAAGTATGAATTGAAACATCATTTTTATTGAACTGGACATTGAATTTCCCTAGTACTGGAACGCAGCATGAGCTCCCACATTTAAATTGCTGCGGTAAGGACGTCTGTCTACCACCATTTTAGTTTCACTGGACATTTGACAATTTACCTGGCACCTGGGCACACAGCATGAGCCCCAAACCTGCTTGAACCACCCACATTTAATAGGGCCGGAATAATGGTGTCTTTCAACCACCATTTTAGTTTCACTGGACTTGAACAATATCTGTACTGTTCCGCAGAATGACCATTTAATCCTGTTGACCCATGTATAATATTGTGCCATGTAAATAGGTGTCTTTAAACAACCATTTTTAGTTGCACTGGACTCTTATCTGTCCCCTGTCCTCGGTAGGGCTTGCCCCTACCGTATGAGTGCGGACCAATTGAGTTCACTTGGAACTACTGGTGGTTAACGCTCTGTTCCACCAGGGGATGCCCTTTTTCTTGGCATTCTTTTTCTTCATTTTACTCAACGTGCTGGAGGAAATTGTCTCTGTACTTTGTTCTCTGTCCGTGCCCATATCTCCATCTGGAATAACCTACATCTGGTCAAGTTTTCCTGTACCTCCTCTTGTACAATTCAGAGGAATTTTTTTAACATGCTATTTTGTAATGCAGTTTTTTTGGTAGTTTAATTCTAGAAAACACATTTTTAAAATAGGATGGAATCCCACAATGTCATTTCGTTTCTCTTTTTTTAATGTATTCATGGGTTGTCTCAATACAGGGTTTGATAGTTAATGTTAAGATCTTGCAAAAACAAGTCAATTTGCAATATGTGTCCATTAACAGTGTCCTACCTATTCCTGTTTTGGACAGCACCTCATCACCCTGGAGCACTCTTGACAATTGTAAAGAACAAAATGTCTGTTAGAAACAAAAATTTAATAATAGGACCTGTAGTATTGCTGCATTTCAAGCAAAATGCCCCCAAAAATTCAAAAGCATGACCCTTGGAGCCCACTTTGGACAATTGTGAAGAACAAATGTCTGTTAGAAAAACTATTTTTATTAGAATAGGACCTGTTGTATAGCTGCATTTTCAAAGACAAAATGCCCCCAAAAATTCAAGCATGACCCGTGAGCCACATTTGACATTTGTGAAGGAACAAATGTCGGTTAGAAACAAACATTTTTTTATAATAGGACCTGTAGTATAGTGCATTTCAAAGCAAAATGCCCCCAAAAATTCAAAGCATGACCCTTGAGTCCACTTTGGCAATTGTGTTGAACAAATGTCTGTTAGAAACAAACATTTTTTTATAATTAGGTCCTGGAGTATTGCTGCATTTCAAGGCAGATGACCCCAAATTATATATTATTATATTTAAAAATGACTTCTCAGCCACTGTTAAAATTTGTGAGGGAGAAATTCCACTTAGAAGCCAATTTTGTTCCAAAGGACCATAATTATAGCTGTATCCTCAAGCACATGACCTCAAAACCCATTGACAATGCGAAAATTCTAAATATAAAGTGACGTAAATGGTAAACGGTGTTGTCATGAAATTTGCTGTCTTTTTACAGTCTTCCTACACAGCTAAACCTGCAAAATGAATGTTGGAAATAGAGAATAAAAATTGCAGTTAAGAAATGATCATTTTAGAAAACATTTTTCAAGAGGGACCATTTCTTTTGAACGGAGGATTGTGAAGTAGACGGAACATAATCGGGACCTCGCAATTGGGGCCACAACATCATCAGGATCCATGCCTGATTCATCTTGATGAATGTCAAACGATCCAATTATTGTGAAAGCCGGATGCGTTTGTCTGTAATGACTCCTCCAGCTGGTGCTGTAGGTCCTCTCTGATATGAAGCTGGCTGCTGGGAGGACAACACCTCTATGGCGTGGCGAGCGAGCTCGGGCCATTCGTCCATTTTGGATACCCAGAAGTCTATTGGGTCCGAGAACAAAATACTTAAACATCGGTGTTGAGACGCAGTAGTCGTGCACCATGATCTTTAAGCTGAGTCTTGTGTGTTGGATGTGTGCCCTGCATTGCATGGTTGGTTGGAGGTGGTATAACAAAGATTGCCAGAGGTCCACCATTAGGCTTTCTGCACCTTGCCTGCTGCTGCGCTACGGCTGCTTGGCACTCTTACTGCTGTCACGTCGCTGATGTTGTTCCTCAGTGAAATTTGGGAGTGAAGCAGGACGCAAAAGATGTCTCCTGTTATCAATCAGCAAGGTCCTGCATTTTACTCTTTGTTTGAGTGGAAGGAAGTGCTGAGGTTTGTTTTGTACGGGGATCCAGGTGTGTGGACACCCAGTAACTGTTGTTCATTTTGATGGCCTTAATGCGAGGATATGTTGGAGGAAATTGGAGCATCCAAGCATCATGTGAGAGATGGAGCCTTGATTTCCCAAAGGCTCTGGGTCGAGGGGCACTAGCAAAACTGATCTTCCTCTCTTCCTTCCTCGCCTCATATTCGCGCCTAACCTCTTTCCAAGGCAGGGACGTCGGTAACATCTCGGTGTCTAGGAATTCTCTCTCCTCTCCTCCGCTGCCTACGGAACAGCTTCAACACAGCCCTGGGACTTGCTGAGATGATGCACCCTGAGAGCTGATGCGCCCTTGCACTGCTCTGGACCCCGAACCACTGCCTGAATGAAGACCGTGAAATTGTGTAACTGTTGGGCCTTGAGGATTTGACGGAGAGAGAGGCTCGGTGTCCGCCATCTGTGTCCGTCTCCTCCTCCGTTCGCTGGCGGGACCTGTTGTTTGAGTGTCTCAACGATCGTTCCAGAACTAAGATCACAACAATGCTCTGCTGACAAGGGCATGTCCGCACGGACCTTTTTGGTGGCCTTATTCAAAATGGCAAGGATGGAGCAGAGCTCTTTCTCCGCCTCCACTCTCGGTGGCTCAACACCCGAGGTCCGCATCGCTGCCTTGTCAGGCAATGTGGCACTTCGTATGGGTAATGGCAAAAAAACACGTATCTGTAATGTATTCGGATAAGAAAAAGGTAGTTTTTGGCACCTATCAATTCAAGCTTGTGGTAATCTACACATTGCTGGATTTCAAATTTTTTTTGTTTTTTATTGTTTTTTTTATTTTTTTTACTGCAAGGTTGCTCTATCAACAAATCTGGTACTGGCAAAAGTGAAAAAACACGTATCTGTTTTGTATTCGGATAATAAATGGTATTTTTTGGCACCTATCCTCAATTCCACCTGTGGGAAACTACACATTGTGGATTTCAAATTTAACTGCAAGGTGGACTCTATCAACAATCTGGACTGGGCAAAAGTGCAAAAACCACGTATCTGTAATGGTATTCGGATAATAATAGGTATTTTGGCACTATCCAATTCACCTTGTGTGACTACAAAAGGCTGCCATTCACATTTAAGTTGCAAGGTGCATCAATGAAGAATCTGGACTGGGCAAAAGTGCAAAAAAACAAGTATCGTGTAATGTATTCGGATAAGACAAGGTATTTTTGGCACCTTTCAACCTGTGTGACTTACAAAATTGCTGGATTCTATTTTACTGCATGGTGGATATATCAACAAAGGTGGATGGGCCATAATTGGAAATGAAACACCTTTCTGGAAATGTGTACTGATAATTAAAGTGAGTTGGCACCAACAAAGAGACTGCAGTTACTAGAAAAGATGTGTTTCCTAATTTTTTTAAAATTTTTTTTTTTAAGTTCCAGGATGCCCATTATCCAGGAAATTATTTCATAGAAAACTGTTAATAAATAAAGCTTATGGCTGTGCTTTGTCTACACTAAGTCTTGGATGACTTTTTCCAGTATTCTTTATAGAGCTTGTCTGTGTTCGCAGCGGGGCTTCCCTCCGCTCCCCCCCCCCCCCCACGCTCCCACCGCCTAGACTTTACAGCGGTAGATGCTACCTTTATAATTATCTAGCTAACTACATAAAATCTTCCAATCTCTAATTCGAACTAATTGGAAGGATACAGCTAACAGTAGAGGATTTCTCTGTGAAAAATAGATGAATTTCGCTGAGCTGTTTGGTCACAGCAGATGCGCGACTTCCTTCTGCTCTGAGACGCTGAGAGAAATGAGGTGAAAAGAGAAAACGTTGTCTTTGTAAACGAGGTTTGTGATTTTTCCAGCCAATGCAACCATACACATCCCAGTCATGACGTCGCACCAACATCTCACATGCTCTATTCTGTAGCTGCATTTGCTGGACGCCAAAAATGACAGGAAGCGCCGAAAATGGCGCGATCTTAATAGATGATTGCACAGATTTTAGCTAAATTTTGCATGAACTAAAAATTTTCGATATCATAAAAACTGTGCCGATTTCAACTTTGTCGATAATAATCGCTCAACACTATTTGCATGTATATGCTCCCCACCAGCTATGCCTATCTTTTGTCACCATCTCATATTTTAACTATTTATGTGGGTTTTTTCAATAAAGATGAAAAATATATTTTTGATGGTATTTGGTCCTTTATTTTTCCTTTAGTGGAATCATAATAGGTCACTAATTTCAAATAAATAATGCAACTTGTTTCGTATACCACATAGCATTAGAGCAGTGATTTTCAACCTTTTTTGAGCCGCGGCACACTTTTTACACTTAAAAAATCCGGGGACACACAACCAAAAGGCACAAAATGACACTAAAACAGTACATATTATTCATATAGTAATAATATCGATTCTAGCAGAAGATGCCCATCCTGTAGCCACCATTGTGCCTCCATTGTAGCCAGTGAGCCACCCCTGTAGCCAGTGACCCCCCCTTGGAGCCAGTGTGCCCCCTTGTAGCCCGTGATGCCCCCCGTGTGCCCCCTTGTAGCCAGTGATGCCCCCCTTGTAGACTTTACGCATGCACGCAGCTACCAGGGGTATCATCGGCTGCAGAGCTGCCAGGGGGCCGAGGAACCCAGCGTCACAGGGGGCGCGGTGAGTGCTGTGCGCCCCTGTGACGCCTGATACAGGGGTGGAGTCAGGACAGAACGATCCGTCCCGCCTCCTCCTGCAGCTGCTGCTATGTGCGGACTGTTATAAAACGTCGCGCAGGAGTCAGGGCGCTCCTCCGGGCGGCAGGGGCCGCGGGCCCCCCGCGGTTGGTGAGCGGAGCCTCGGCGCCCCGGGCGACCGCACGCCCATGCCCGCCCCTAGTAGGAACGGCCTGAACAAAAACACAGGGCGCACCATAGTTTGGGGAACTTTCCCCGCGGCACACCCGACCATGTGTCGCGGCGCACTGGTTGAAAATCACTGGCATAGAGTTATCTTGTGAGCGCTCTCCAAAGCATGCTTGAGAAAGAAGGGTGTTACCTTTGAAATGTCGCAGCAGTAAAACAGGTGAACATCTCACCAGGTAAGGTACTACTATATCCTTATGGACTTGTCAGCAACTTAACGGAGGTGTTGCACCGGACTTAAAACTAAGTATACCATAGCATTTTCTATTTGTTTTTAATATTTTGTATGCATGTCTTAAGAAAGTTGGACTATTATTGTGAAAATAAAAAGAAAGGTATATGTTATTTGATTTTACTATTGCTTACTCTTGGACTAATAGAGCTTTGGAGAGAGCTCACGAGGTAACTCTATGCTATGTGGTATACGAAACAAGTTGCATTATTTATTTGAAATTAGTGACCTATTATGATTCCACTAAAGGAAAAATAAAGGACCAAATACCATCAAAAATATATTTTTCATCTTTATTGAAAAAACACATATACACAAAAATGGTTAAAATATGAGATAACAAAAGATGGGCATAGCCAGTGGATAGTATATGCATGTAAACACTACAAGTAATGCTTGTTGACAATCATTAACATTAGTAAGTGCAAAAAATCCATGCAACCATAGCAAACATCGATGATTCAAATGATAGCCTTTTGTCATGGGGGCTGAGTCGGGTTGCCGTCGCCCCAAGCGCCGACCACCGCTGTCCGCAGGGGGTCCGGCAGGGGTGCAGCGCCTGCCCGCGACCATCCCCCTGCTGCCAGGCACCGGGCCAGGTTACTTAACCCGTCCACCACTCCTGTGTCCCTGTCCTGGCTGTGCCGGCCTCGCGCGTTACAAAACCATGCTATTGGGCGTGCGCGCGATGGCTGGTCTGGATTTAAAGGGGCCAGCGCACCGGTAATTTACTAAATTGCGGGCGCTGGTCCTTATATATTGCATTCGCCCCCTGCCTCTTGCCAGATGTTGGTGTGGTTACCTTGTAAGATTGAATTTTGGAGTTCTCTCTGATTACCGGTGTAGCAGTCGTTCGCTACGTTTCCTGACCATTGCTCTGTTGCCGTCTGCCTGACCGCTGCCAGTCTCCTGACCACGAACCTCTGACGCCCGTCTGAACTCCTGCTGGCCCCGACTTTGCCTACACCTCAAGATTCTGATACAAGCTTACCTTGGCCGCCATCGCAAGCAAGTCAGTCAGGGGTAGCGACCTGGTGGGCCTCCCCCGCAGCAAGTCCCCCCCGCTTTGGGGGGCTCTGGTGAATCCCGGGGGCTACATGACTTGCTCCCGGCGGGGGTTTCCCACCACGCTTGCGGCAGTCACTCCAAAAAACCATTACACATAATTAAATATATCGATCTTACCCACCTATAATGTTTTGTCCCCCGCCCCAGCCGATAACCCCTACACACGTTTTGTGGTAGTTTCCCGGGGGATTTGCCCCTATTAGGGCGTAATGTACAAAAAGAACCATAGAGACATATCTGGTGGGTTTTTGACCACTTACAGGGCTGAATTTCAGACAATGCAGTTACACAACAGGCAAGTCACTTTGTCACAGGAGGATGCACAAATCACTTCCTGCAATTGCCTTGTGGCAAAGCAGGGATTTCCTGCCCACCCTATATGTTAAAAAACCCCCAAATTTGGGTATTACCACTACAGAAGACGTCCCCCCCAAAAACATGTTCCACTATTGTTAAAATGGCGTTGAAAATCAAGCTACATTTTAAGATTGCTGTACCCACAAACCTGCACCAACAACCGTGGTTAGTTTTTGGATTTCCTAGTACATTGAATGTTCTAGAATCTGCAATGAATCTGTTGGAAGATAGAATATGATTTACTTTCGTGGAAGGTGAAACTAGAAAACCCTCAGTATAAAATCTTTGCGTGTTAAACCCAGCCAGACTTTCATTAAGGTTTATAGGGCACTGGTTACAGTCGGATGTTCAGTGGATTCTAAATACTGAATCCAGTGTATATCTGACCAGAAACCAGTGTTGTGTAGACATTCACCAAGAATTGTAGACTTGGTAAATAAAATGAGAATGCTTGGACTGGGGGAAAATGTGTGCAAATGGGAAGCAACTGGCTCACTGAAGAAAAAAAAGGGTAGTAATTTTTGGTACATACTCAGATGGTTTCGTTTTTTTGGGGGACCACAAGGGGGATATTGGGCCCGATCCCCCCAACATTTTCATTAATGACTTTCACAGGGATTACACATAGAATTATCGTCTTTGCAGATGATACTAACTCTGTAAATAATCAAAACCCAAAAGAGGAAATGTTTTATTACAAAGGGATCTGGATAAGTTGAGGCCTGGGCAGGAAAAGGCTGATGAGGTTTTAAACACGATAAAAAGCAAGGTTAAAGCACAGGGGGGGAAAAAAACCATTACAAAGACTACATGTTAAAAGGAAAAAAAAAGGGTGGGTTTAAAATGACATGGGGCAAAGGGCTTTGGGAATCCTTGGTAAAAGTAAATTAATTGTAGCAGGGCCAATTGTCAGACAGCCCCGCCAAGGCAAATAAAGGAAACATGGGGGCATTTAAAAAGGGGATAGTTCAAAATAAAAAACATTTTTCTCCCATTATAAAAATCCCCTTTGGGTTTGACCCCACATTGGGAAAATTGTGTACAGTTTTTTTTGGGCACCAGTGCACATGAAAGACATTTTTGACTTTAAAAAGGGCCCAAAGGGAGGGGAACAAAAATAATAAAAGGACTTGGGGGGACTACAATACCCAGAAAAAAATTAAGCCAAAAATTAGGGGTTTTTTAGTTAAAAAAAGACGGCTTCCCGGGGGGCATAATAAATATGTTTAAAAAACATCAAAAAGGGCAATAAAAGGGGAAACTTTTCCCAAGATTTATTTTTACCCAGGGCTTATCAAAACAAGGGGGCATCCTCTAAAGTCTTTTAGGGAAAGAAAGTTTCTAAAATAAAAATAAAAAGGGGGATTCTTTACTGTAAGAGCAGTGAACTGTGGAATTTCCCCCTGCCAAAAGGGCTTGTCTGGTGAATTCACTGAGGGAGTCAAAAAGGGTTTTGGAAGCATTTCTGGAGGTTAAAAAAAAAGGGGTTAAAAGTGTCTGGATTCTGGGGGGGGGGTCATTGTCCGGGATTTTTTCCCAAAAGCCGTTTGGGGAAAGGAATGTTTCCCTAAAATAGGACAAGGGCTTCTACCTATTGGGGTTTTTTTCCCTTTTCCCTTTTGGAAAAACCCCTTAGCACAACAGCAAAAACTGGATGGGTTTGCCCTTTTTTCGGCTTACAAACTAAAAATTCTACGGCTAAAGGGGGGACTTTGGCCTCTGTAATTCCTGCTTCTACGCCTTTTTTTGTGTTTTTTTCTCATGTTGGTCACTCATCCTCTATCTGGTCGCTCTCGTTATCTTTCTTTTTCTCTTTTTGTTCTTGGATTTTGTGATGGTTTTATCCAGGCTGCTGTTCTGCCTGCTCCTGCTCCACTGCTGGCTAGCACGCAGGGATCTTTTTTGCTGGAATTCTTCAACTAACCGAAACTGCTATTAATACCAATCTAACTCCTAAGACAGCAGGCTCCTTATATACCCACCACCTGTCCCTTCTCCTTCCTGGGGTCTCCTGTGTAGCTCTTCATTGGCTGCAGGCTTCTAGTGCTTTCTGGTGTTAAAAGCACCAGCACCAAAACAAAGTGCTTAACATTATCAACAATAAAATATACATTTATACACTTATATTAGACCACTAGTAGGGTGCCGCCACAGTCTGTTTGTAATCCCAGTGGGCCGTAATGAGGGTAAATAGGGTATAAAAAGTGTGGGATAACCGGTCTGAGAAACGTGCACTGTATTGGTTGCATTTCATCTACGAAACATCCATTTACTGCAATATTTTGTGTTGTAAAATGTTGCCAATATTACTGGTTTGTGTGCCATGTTGCTGGTAACTCGACTGTAGGAGCTAGCATAGGAAGCCCTATAGAATCCTGTAAGTAGCAGACATTGGATTGCATGACCATTGTATGATCGAAGTCTGAGCACTGACGTAAAACAATTGGGTCTTGTTTCAGGGTTGGCATTGTTTGTGCTTTTTAGCCTGTGTGACTGGTTGCAGCTGTATCGGCAGGACTGTCACAGAGTGGTGAAATGTTTAGCAACACAGTCGTGCAAAATTTTGACTGACCCCCGCTAAACTTATGAGGGTTTAATGGGCCTGGATGAAATGTATGCAACATTCCCCCCCGGAGCTGCATTGTATAGGTCCCTCGTTTTAGAAATATTTTCACGAGTAGGGATATTTTGGGTGGGGAATACATAGCTTACCCAAGTGTTGAGAGAAAGCAGCCATAGTAAACTCAGTGCTAAATGCAATCTTCAGAAAGAGTATTTACGGCACTCACCAAATTCTTCTGCAAAAAAACCTTTTATTGGAACATAAAAACAGGAATGGGCACTTTTCAAAAACACAGCCAACAAAATTTTCCGTCCCCGACCTTTCTCAAGGCGACGGGGAATAGGGGTAAAATTCTCTTTTTTAATCCCCGTGATGCTTTTAGACAAAACCGTTGCCAATCCCCCAACATTTTTAAACTTTTGACAAAACACATATTTTTTTTTTAAAAATAAAAACCCCATACATTTTTTTCCTTTATAAAAATGAAGATAGATCTTTCCTATCATTCACCCTAGGGTGGGTGCTTCCGTATCCGTACCCATTTGGACTCTAAAGGCAAAAATCTCTAGCCTATCTCCTACTTTTCTATCCAAAGTCACATTCTATCCCGCAAATGAACTTGGTATATCACTCCAAAAAATTTCTTGCATATGGGACACAAACTGGGGGCCCCTTCCAGTTCTTATTAAATAAAAAGGTTCCCAAATTCGTTTAAAACAACGGCGAATGGTTTTTATTTAGTAGAACCCGCACTTCCCCATATCGCATATACCACAAAATCGTACGGCAATTTAAAATCCTTTCCCTTATACTCTATTGGACCAACTGATATATTTTCATTTCTAAATAACTGCAAATGAGAAATTTTCCACATTTGTGATTCCCTAGGACTAGATCTTTAACCAATTTTTCCTTATTTTTCCATAACTACTATTACAATTCATCAGGATATTTTTACGGGTCGTGATATTAGGGGAAGTGACTTTGTTCTCTTTAATTCCTCTCCATCTCTAAAAGAGCCATGCTTTCAAAATTGACTCTTTATATACTCAGACATACAAAAAATTCAAAAGAAAAAAAAAAATCTTCCATTTCCTTTTCTTCTTTTTTTATACAAAAATTTTTTTCCCCTTCCGTTGTTGCTTATTAAATGTTTTTGATAAAAATATCCATCGTATCCTCGGATCTAATTTAAACAACAAGTTCCATACCCTTTTCCAAAAATCGTCCCCCTGTTATTTCCCCTTAGCTTAAAAACTCCCCATAGGGAAGGATTTTTTTACATGTTTCCGAAGGGGAAACTAGTATAATGCAACAACGATTAGTAGCATTAGGTTTTCTGAAACCCACGGGTGAAAATTACCCCCTCTCTAATCCTATCTCGACATCCAAAATATACCTTTACTACCGCCATAATTAATGAAACTGCTATTCACTTATTCAAATTGAATACCCCCAAAAAACTTATCAAAACCTCCTTTGCCCAGCCCATACAATCAGATATCGTCAATAAATTTGACCAATATACTATATACTTCAGAAAAAGGATTATTCACATTGTGTATAATTTCTTCCCAGAATGGCAAAAACGGTTCGCAAAAGCGGTTTCACCCGGATCCCCATCGCCGTTCCCGTCTTTTTTGAACCACTGTTCAAATAAAAAGAATCGTTATGTTCAAACAAAACCCCCAAAAATCACAGACATAATCAAAAAATTCTGTTCTCTATTTATTTTGGATAAAAAGATGTAAATCTTATCCCCTCCTCATGGTAAATTTTCGTGTAAGCTGACAACATCTAATTGCCAGCCCTACCCCAGCACACATTAAGATGTCCGATTCTTCAAATAACGACTTGGACCAACGAAACGAGGGGACATTCTCCTAAAATGGGGGTAAAACCAGTAAGATTTGTGAATGGGGTTTTGTAATAGACCCCCATACCCCCCAATAAAACTCGTCCCGGTGGACATTCCATGTCCTTTTGGGCTTTTGGTAAAAATTTTCCATTTGGTTTTTTAGGTTTTCCCTGAAAATCTTTCCGCTAAACGTTAATAGAAAAATCTTTTTGGATCCTTTTTGTAATAATTTTGTAATTTACCTTAAAAAGCATTGTAGGGGTCCTCTCAAGCTTCTCTAAGTGTTTCTATCCTGCAACTGGCGATTTGCTTCCTTTTCATAGTATACCATTTTATGTAATGTTAAAACCCCCTTTTCCCCGGGTTCACTACTATTTCTCATTGGCCTTAATTTTTCCCCAAACATCTCGTTCTTCTTGGTGAGATTCTTTTTCTCCTAGGTATATCAGTGCCCCATTTTTCTCAGCACTGTTTCCGGAAATTCCCAAAAAATGGGGCCCGGGACAAAAAAAAAAACAACGATTTTACTCCTCCCTTAAAATCTTTCCCCAAACTAATTTTCCCCATTTCCAAAAACCACACTTTTTTTCATCAAAAAAGCCCGTAACTTTTACTATCTCCTTTTCCTGGGGGAGATAGTCATCCTCACCAAAAAAAAAACCTTTTGTTAACTTTTGTATTTTTCCCCTCCTTCAGTTTTAAAAATCTAACACGAATCTGGTTATTACGAAACATTTTATAAAGTTAAACTTTCTCAAGGTTTTATTAAATCATCTGAAAATTCGTATAATCAAAACTTTACATACAAAAATTCAACCCCCCTTTGAGAGTAATGACGCCCAGCTTCGAGATCCTAACTCTGAAGATTAATCACATTTGTAAAACTCACTTTTTCGTGCTTGTGGAATTTTAGGGAATGGGTTTTTACTTCCTCCAAGAGACTTGCTTCCTCTTGGCCCACTCCCCCCCTTGGAGGTTTTTGTCTTTTCCCCCCCCTCGAACGGGTTCTCCATAAAGGGAAAATGGATGCAGAGACCTTGTCACACCAATCCTGTCCAGAGCTCCATGGGTTTTTTTCGGTCACGCTTTAATCAGACCAATCTGTGGTCCAATGTCCCCCTTTTCTATTTTGGTTCCTGTTCCAAAAAACGGGTTTTTTCTACGGAATTTTTTTTTTTCTTATTAATCTCCTTAGGTTTTTCCCTGGAATATGCGTCATGACGAAATCAAGCTTGTCCCTTAGGGAACATTTCTTCCTTTCCTTTATTTCTTTTGTATAGCTATTAGGCGGTATCCATTTTTCTTTGAAAGTATTCCCCTTTTGCTTCAGTCAAACGGGTTTTTAAATCCCCTTTAGCGTTTCCAATTCACCAAAATTTTTTCATACTCTTCACTTGATTTGTCCCCGAATCAGACTGAAGGGGTTTAAAGGGGTTTCCCATGTTTTTTTCCACCTCATTAAAATCAGGATCTCCGGAATGTGATAATCTTTGTATACCGTAACCCCCCTTGGGATGCGGGGAACTGACGAGGGCTAGCATAGGGAAACCCTATAGAACCTGTAATAAACGACATTGGATTGCAGACCCTTGATATCGAAGTCTGAGATTTACGTAAAACAATTGGGTCTTGTTTCAGGGTTGGCATTGTTTGTGCTTTTTAGCCTTGTTGGTTTTCAGCGTATCGCAGGACTGTAAAAAGTGGTGAAAAGTTTAGAAAACCCTTGCAAAGTGATGACTGACCCCGCAAAAATTTTGAGGGCCCGAATGGGCCATGGATGAAACTGTATGCCACACTATTCCCACCAGGAGCTGCACTATGCTATAGCGTCACCTCTGTATTAGAAATATGTACAGCGAGTAGGCAGTATTTGGAATGGGTAATACATAGCTTACCCAAGTGTTTAAGAAAAAGCCCTAGAAACTCAGTGCAAATGCCTGTGACAGCATGATTTTCCCGGATCGTATTTCCTTTGGGCACTCTAGACAGTTGTCCAGGGATACCACAAGCATAGGGGCCCCAAGTGGTGAACATATGCCCTAGGGTTGGAGCAATGTGGAAATTTTTTGGGTCTGGGTGTTTTAACTGTTTGTTTGGGAATTGGGGTTTTTCAAACCCGCGATACAGGATTTGGGACAATATGGGTGTGCTTGGGGGGTGCTAGGGCCCTGGCCTCATGTGGTGTTTTTTGGTGGGGGTAGAGTCTGGCCTGGGTGGGCTCTTTTCCCAGGGGGCCTAAAAACTTTAAATGGGCCCCGGTGAAAAAAACCCAAAACTTTTCCACCCAAAAACCGTGTATCTATGAACTGTGCCTCTGTGAGAACCATGAAGCTTATTGAATTGTTCATATACTTTGAAAACTTTCAAGCATATGTGTCTCCTTAAAGGGGGGTTGTCTCCTACAGAATGATGAAATATTTCTTGGGTATGCCCTCAATGTTGTAGGGGCGGGTCCCCCCTTGGAAACCTTCCCTTTTCTCCCAAAAGCCCAGATAATCATGTGTTTTTATCCTCACCTAGGGAAGCAGGGGAAAACTCATAGAAAATTGGTGTAGCCTAGGCGATGGGGTAGAATATAATAAAATAAAAAAAAGGACGAGACACTAGGGATTAGCCAATTTTAAAATGTCTCTTTAATGTCCAAAAAAAAAAACAGAACGCAAACGCTTTCCCCAGGATCTCCTCGCTTTATCATTTTTCATCACATGAATTTTTTAAAATTATACAAAAGTTTATGTGCACGAGGGGCGCTTTTTCTGCTCCTTTTTCATTTTACAGTGACTATTTTTAAATGACCCGATCCTCTCTGCATGGAGAAGTGGTTCAAACTCTCTCAAACATGAAAATTTAAGTTTTGAGCTTTGGAAAATGTGATCTCATTTTTAAACAAACTCCCCCTTCTATCCGACCCCCCTCTGTTTTAAAAGGGAAGATTTCGGGGGATAATTTAAAGAAAGTGCGGGTTCCAGAGAGGGGGAACCAACCCATTTGGGCTTTTTGGACCTATCCTAGCGATATGCCATCAATGTCTGTAGTGTGAGAACCCCTTTGAGAATGAAGACTTTCTGGTGAACTCTTTAGGTCCCATTTGGTTTGCCATTTTCCTCCTAGAGGATGACCCATTGCGGGACCCCAACTCTACCAACTAGTGTCTGTTGAAGCTTCCCCCCTTCCACTTGGTGCTCATCATAATCATCTTCTCATTTTATATAGCTACTAACAAGCCCACTTTAGATTGAGTTCCCCTGCTACCTCTAAGGGAGCTTTTCAAGGGATAATTGCAAACATTAAGTCCTTCGTGAACCTGTTCGTACAGTTGACAAACCCTTTCCTTTTTTGGGGGCAGCACTGTTTTTTTTGTCTTAGCTAGAAAGGGTGTATATTTAGGCCTCTGTTTTTGAGCTTTGCAAAAGCATAACAATTGAATTAGTATAAACTTAAAAAATGCCCCCCACCCCTTGGATAATCCAAACCTGTATGCTCTTTCACCAACAGGAAAGTTCCAAATTTTTATTTTTTAGAAACGCCATTTGTTCCAGGGGGCCGTACATTCAAGGGGGGTTTCATACATAACAAAAGGTCAAACAAGTACAGTGGGGACAAAATGTGACAACACTTTGGGACGAGGGGGGAAAGGCCCTTTCCCCTTTAAGGCTTTCAATCTACAAGGGAAAGGGGGGAAAAAAAAAGGTGAGGGGGAACATGTTTTTGGAGGGTGTAAAAGGAAGCCGGGTTTTTTGTAGGTTTTTTAGGGGTCCTTAAGTAATGGGTTTTTTAGGGTTTCTTTTGAAGCTGGTAAAGGAGGGGAAATCTGATGTTTGGGGCAGTGAGTTTTCCCAAATGGGGGGAAAAGCAAAAGTGAAGTCCCTTTAGAGACGGTTTTTTTGTGAAGCTGTAATTTTGGGGAAACAGGGGGGGAAAGGGCCTGTCAGGAGTGGGGGTTTCGTGAAGGGGGGGTATTTTTGGAATTTTAAAAGAGATTATGGAGGGGAGAGGTTATGGGGGGACCTTTTTAAAGGGCATTGGGGTTTCCCAACTTGAAATTAATTTGCGGGCAATGGGAACCATGAAGGGTTTGGCAAGGGGAGGAAAGGGGAGTAGCGGGGGAGAGGGGTGGAAAAGACAACCCGTTGAAAATGGATTGAAGGGAGAAAGAGTGCAAACGGGGGGGCCGCAAGAAGGTTTTGCAGTAGTCTAGGAGGGAGATCGAGGGCATGGCCACATTTTTGGTATGACGGGGTTAACGAAGGGGGTTTTTGGGAATATTTTTCAGGTGGAGGCGGCAGGCAGAGGTGACGTTTGGATTGTGGTTTGAAGGCAAAGTGGAGTCAAAGGTTACCCCAAAGGAAGGGTTTTGCGGACCAGGACAGTGAGAGCCTTTGACTATGAAAAGAATCAGGTGGGGATGGAGTGGGATGGTGGAAAGATGATGAATTCAGTTTTCTCTACATTAAGTTTTAGGAGACGGGAGGAGAAGGAGGATATGGATGACACAGTCTGGTTACCAATAACCATGCTCATTAGTAAAAAGATGTAAATGAAAACAATGAAGGTGACGTATTGTTCTTTGTGTTTAAGGTGACATCTGTCCCTGAAATAATATTTCATGCCTTTTTGTACATAGATTTATAACCTGTTTTAAACTACCAAAGAATATGCATTGTTACAATTGTAGAGCCCTTGATCTTTGAGTATATAATTGAAAGACATGCAGTATATCTAATTTGCGTTAGGCTGTTATTAAGTAGAAGTGTGTAGGAGTACTGAATTATACTGTTTAGATTAGGTAACAGTAAGCCAACATCCTAGCAACAACATGCCAACATCCTAGTCAGTGATCCAAGGAATAGCTTCATTTTTTATGTTAGATAAGTTAAAATATCAAATATACTTATCTGATGTTTAAAGTGACCG
This sequence comes from Phyllomedusa bahiana, assembly GCA_025379985.1. Classification (NCBI taxonomy): domain Eukaryota; kingdom Metazoa; phylum Chordata; class Amphibia; order Anura; family Hylidae; genus Phyllomedusa; species Phyllomedusa bahiana. The sequence continues at coordinate 39,429 of JAODAL010008912.1, forward strand.
TGAACAAGGGCTACAAATGCAAAGCCCGAAACGCGTTGGTTTTTAATTGTTTTGTACCTTTTTGCAACACGTCAACAATGAATAAATAACTGCTGTTTCTCCACGTTACCGCTGGATCCAAATATTTTTCTTCTTCGTGCATGATGTTTAAAGTAACTTTGCAGCCCATGGCATAATTGTTCAGTCACTATATTATAGCATGCGGTATAAAGGAGCTACTTGAAGAAAAATCAGAAAACTATGAGTCCCATTATTTTGACCACCAGCTAAAATTCAGGGTACCCAATGAGTCCAGCATGGTCATTAGTGAGACAAGCTGGGAGTGACTCACTTAGGTCCTGCTGGATTGTCACAGGTTGCTGGAGCCATGCTGACTGCATCCCACAGAAGGATCCATAGAGTCAACACCACCATCCAGGGGTTAGTACACAGGCTTAATTGGGTTCAAATCTGGGGAATCGGGAGGCCAGGGTAGTAGTTGGAAGTCTTGATCATGCTCTTGCAACCAATGTCGGACATTTCTAGACATGTGACATGTCGCAGTGTCTTGTTGGAAGATCCCATCTGCCCCAAGGAAGACCATACAGAAATATCTGGTGAGAGTTCCTTCCATATGGATAATTGGCCCAGAGAATGCCATGAAAACATTCCCTAGACCAGTCTTCCCCAACTCCAGTCCTCAAGACCCAGCAACGGGTCATGTTTTTAGGATCTCCCACAGAATGCACTGACACTAATTAAATCACCTGTACAATGCTAAGGAAAGCCAGAAAACCTGACCTGTTGCAGGTCCTTGAGGACTGAAGTTGGGGACCCCTGCCCTAGACCAAAACACTTTCAACATCAGCTTGTGTTCTTCCCGCAGTGGTTGCAGTATGTTTTGTTCTGTGATGTTTCTTGCCTGACGCGCCAAAGTCTATCTGTTCAATGAAACCGTAAATGTGACTCATCTGAGAAGACAACCCTTTGCCAATTAGTGGAGGTCCAATTCCATTACTGCCATGAAAATAAGTCTTTTCTGCAACTTTGTTAGTGGAGGTGCAGTGCTTTGGAGCCCCATACGCAGTAGGGTTTAATAAATTATTGTTGTAGCCTTCTGGCTCATGTTGGCAGTGAGCTGCTCTACTGTAGCGTGTCTGTCCACCCTCGTGTATATTTAGGGAGTAGATTCTGAAAACAATATCCGGTTTCCCCTATCGGCTCTAGTTCTGGAGAATAGAGATGCAAAGAATTGTTGGAAATTCATATGAAACAGAAAAGACATAAATTTTAGAACATTTAAAGAACAAAGGCAAACACAAGCCTGAATGTGCCGAGCAAATCCAATGCTATTCATCTGCACTACATACTTATAAAGAAATTAATCACAAGAACAATGTAGAGTCATGTAAACAACGTCTCATAAACTAGAGCTGCCAGAACAAAATGGATGGGAGTTTTGGACACAGCAGCACTCGGGTACCCAGAATAAGGTCAAACTTTCTAAGCACACAAAAAAAATTTTTTTTTTTCCTCAGTGTTATCATCCCTTTTTGCAACTTAGAAAAAATTGCCCCTTTTGCCCATGACAGCAACGGGAGATATTTGTGGAGACAGACAGACCTCACTCAACTCTCACTGGTGGGCCCCCAAGAGTCGACTCTCACTAGTGGGTGCCCGGCACCCAAGTCTAACACTGGGCAACTGTATTGCCAACTATTTTAAGGGGTCGGATATGACTTTAAAGAAGGCAACATCAAATGCTTTATTAACATTATTATACAAAGAATTCAGTGATTACATAAGACTAAAAGAAGATAGTGTAATATTGCGTACACTTTTGCATAATATAGATTACAAAGGCAAAGTACGCATAATATTGATTACAAATACTTACATTACACCTCCATACAGGTCAAAGCTTCACCAGGAATGATATACTTATTCGGTCCATAACATCAACTGTGAGAAGTAAACAGCGAGGACAGAGACATTCCTGGGACCACATTGTGTCACGGGCATCCCCTATAGCACGCAGGTCCAGATGCTTCTGGCCTCGCAGCAAACTTCTCCTCCAGCTTATATCTAATTTGAAACAAATGCCTGCGTAATCAAGTATTAAACTAATAGATCAGTATTTTTCCAGTACAAGGCGCCTCCCCCCCTCCCCCTCCCCCTCACCACCACCTCCTCTGAATGGCCAGTTCTTCAGAGGTTGACCTGACACTGGAAAAATCCCAAATTTTGAACACCCCTGGAAATAAGCCATGAACACCTGCATTCCCATCCTTTCTGCCTAAACATTACTGGGTTGCATTATCTCACTAACCTAAAGCTATGTAGCTATGTGGTACAGAATTCTCATAACAAAATATGCGAGCAACATTGATAAGAACCATGTGATAATGAACCCCAGGTGCTGGAAACTTACAGACAATACTATCTAATATTAGATGGTGAATGGCTTGCATTAAAGAGATACTGCCAATATGGATTCCGGATGGTCAATTAATATCTTAGCACTACAGCAACTTCCTTTAAAAATGTCTTATTGAGAAAACCATTTTGATATCCCTCAAATAATAACGGTTGGTAGTACAAATTGAAAGTTTAAAGAAAGCTATATAACCAAGCTCATTACTTGAGTACCAAAATTAAGTAACGTTTAGTAAGGTGCTTGGGTGTGCTACAATATACTACAATATATTATGTTACAACTATATCCTCATATTTGCTATTCTTTATTTCTTCCATAAAATGCGTTTAGTTCAATTCATTTTTATTTTTTGCAAGTACTCATTAAAGATTCTTCTAGTTAATGTACACTTCTATACAAGGGCACAAAATCAACCTGCAGGTCGTGATCCTATCATAGGAGAGGTCGGAAGATAAAGAACAGCCTCAGCTGGTGGTGAGGCAAGAGAGATGTGGACCTGGATCACATAATATGTCTCATTCTCCGTTTCTGGATTAAGAACAGACAAGATCAATAAAACTCGATTTTGAGTATCAGGACTTTTATCTGTCGGACACATTTCTACAGAAGTCATCCCACATGCCAGGCGGGGAGAAATGTTCTTCAGTAACCGCACGCTTCTCATTCCAAAATTGGATGTATACTGTACTGTGGATGAGTACAGGCAGTCGCCGGGTTACGAACGTGATACGGACTGAAGGTTTGTTCTTAAGCTGAATTTGTATGTAAGTTGGAACAGGTATATTTATTAAATGTGACTCCAGCTCAAAAGGTTTTTTTTTGTTTTGGATAGTGCAGGGAAGGGTTTTTACATGTGTTTTACTTTCTATGCCACTGTTAAGAAGATTTTACCTCATGTGTTGCTGTGGCATGCTGGAACTTGTCATTCCACAGCTTCTATGTGCTGTGGAACATGGAACTACAAGTGCCAGCATGCCCCACAAGTCTCCATTTGTAACTAGGGGAAAGGTCTAAGTCGGAACGGTGTAAGTTGAGGACTGCCTGTAGTTTCATTGCATTCATTAAGGAGGTTTAGATTTAAGTGGTACCAGTAATGGTAATCTCTCTTACATATTTGACTTAATTCCTGATGACTGTTCTCTGTGTTAGCACTGTCAATATGTGGGAGTCTGCAAGATTTGGAAAAATGTGATTTTGTTCCTGGAGCTATTCTCATAGCTACGATATAAGTATTATATAACTCCATACGGGGGGGAAGTGCTGATACCGGTATTATTTGTTATATGTGCCGTCACTTTTATCTTCTGGGCACAATATGTATTGTCTCTCTCAGGAATGTCATGTCTTGTGTTTGTGTCTTCAGATTCTCAATAATGATCTCCGTGAAGCTATTCATATATCTTGTTCTTGGTCATTTTCTTCCTCTTCTTCCTTCAGTTCTTCTTATCATAATTGTATTTTCGCTTGAACCAAGCCTGCTCCTTAAATATCCAAGATAAGGCCGCTAAGACTAGTTTTACACTACTCTTGTCATTGATGTTCTCTGCATGGGTTTCTCTGTATCTAGAGGCCTTTGCGTTCCTCTTTCGCTTTCGCTTCTGCTCCTTGTGACTTTAACTCTCTCAGGTCTTCTGCCATTTGTTTGCACACTGACCCTCAGTTCTTAAAGGGCCGGCATGCACCAATGGACCTGTTTTTGTTCATTGATCATCCTGCTGTCAAAGATTTCATCAGGACTCTTCCCCCATATTCCTGGACCTAAGTACGAAATGGGGAGCAGCACCGTGTAGGTGTGTTTGGATTTATTCACCATGGTCCCTCCACTGGAAATTAAATATATGTAAAAGTGGTCATGGGAAGTGACTCTGCAGGGCCAACTATGGGATGTGGCATTCCTCAATTCACATCTGACTAACTGAGCCTTGCAGTGTCTACGGGATAAGCGTCAACCAAATATTCATCTGCAGACAGCTGTTTTGGAGTCTTTTGCACCTCATCAGTGCAGAGTAGGATACTGGTTGTCTAGGTTAGATGCTCTAGGCGTAGCTTGAAAGGGGTTACATTTCTCAATAAGGAGAGACACCTAAGCAGTTAGGGTCATTTAGTTCCAGATCTAAGCAAAAGTGCTGGTGCTTTTTATAATATTGACCGGGCTAATTTTCTGACCACATCCTCTTGTCTGCAACCCTCCCTAAAACCCCCAAGATTTTCCCTTTCAGCTCCATATAGAAAGAACTGTACCTTCACGCATCAGCTGCTATAAATGAGTGCAGGACTTAGTCCCTCAGGCTCCATGACATGGTTTAGTCCAATGGAAAATCTGTAGCAACTCACTGGGCCCATTTTGCTAGTAGGTCTTGTAACCTACACCAAGGGGACAATAAGTTTATGTACTTGTTAGACTGAAATGTCTGGAGATTTTTGGAATGTCTACACTAAAAACAGAGCCCAACCTTATTGTTACCCTGGCCATAGTCTAGTCATTACAGTTTCGGGTGAAATATTACACTCTGGGTGGGTTCACGCTATGTTAATGGCTAAGCTCGAGGTATCCGTCGTTTACCATGAAAATACAGTTAGTACCCTAGCAGATATTATGAAGCAACCGCAGCGGCCCTTTAGAGAATAATTGAGCGGACATAACTCTATGTGGGCGATGATGTGATGCTCTATTTCCCGGCAGCATACGTTTATCTCGTGGGACTCGTTAGCGTAGTCTACCATGCTATTGATGCCCACAGGAAGCGCGGCATGTGCCCTTGCCAAACGCGTAGTACCTTTGTTCTTATTTCTTTTAATGACTGTTACTTGCCGAAATTAAAACTGCCATAATTTATTTGGGACGTTTCCCGGTTCCTATTTTGTCAGCTTTAGCTAAAAACTTTACTTCTATTTCGGTTTGCATAATCTCCACTGGTGGGCCCAGAAACTGCTCAACTGCTGGGCCCCTAGAATCAACGCCACCTGTGGGCTCTAGGCACCCCAGTCCGAGACTGCTTGCGTGACACCATGGGACCATATTATATCCTTTATCCAATTCATTCAGAACCAGGCTGCTTGCTATGTATCTGTCATGATTGTGCCTGACAGACCCCCAGCTTTGAGCTCTGGTCAGCGGCCACGGCCATTGCAACAAAAACCGTGGTTTCGGCCTTAGTTTCTTTATATTCGTTTTCACCAGTGTCGACACTGTCATATCCTGCTCTGCTCTGTTAATAAATTCCTGGCCAACGCCCGTAGTCCATTGTCCTCCAGCACTCGACTAGTTTCTTGCAAGTCTTTCTGATTGACAGCCTTGTATTCCAACCCGGTCTCAAACACCTTTGTTCTCTGGTCTGTTATAAAAGGGTTCCTGTGACATTTCTCTTTGCCTGCTATACTGGTTACCTTTTGTGCCTGTAAGCTAGCCTGTTACTCTTTCTTGCTTTACCTGTTACCTGACCTTGGCGATACTTACCGACTATTCCTCTGCTTAAGTGATTTTGTACTTCTTCTCCTGACTGTTGCTGACCTGGCTAGTTTGACCTTCCGTTATTGTGTTTTGTTTTGTCTGAGTCTTTTGTATTCACCTACTTGGTGTATCTCGCAGTCTTCAGTTGGGGCTGACCTGTTAAGGAGTCGGGCACCCCATAAGGCAGGACACTGGGTTGGGAACAGCGTCAGGGCCTCACTCAGTCGGTGTCTACTCGTGTGCCCCTGACCGGTTTCTCTCACTATCTTTTGATACCATCCTGTACAACCACAAAAGGTGAGCGGTTTTCATTACTCTCCCCATTACTGCTGTTTACCCTTACAGTGTTATGTGAGGTGCGCCTGTCCTCTGTTTTGTCTTTTACAGTGCACTACATACGTATTCTGGTGGGAAATAGCCGCAACAGGGTTATGTCTGCTCTATTAACCTCTATGGGGCTGCTGTGGCTGCATTGCGGTGTACCATTTTTATGGTACCCTGACGGATACCTTGAACTTAGCCATTAACATAGTGTGAACGCACTCTTAATATGGTCAAGGGTTCTTATGTTTCCCTACATATAAACATTTCCAGGTCCACTTTTTATTATCACCCATAGTAAGTTCCAGAAGATGGATAATTCTGATCTTAGTTTTTAGAGAAATGTCATGACATTTGAAAATTTTATTTTTCCTCTACCGTGTGTCAGGGGCAATGTGCATGTTGTAGTGATTTAAGTGAGAAATGACTGCCTAAAAGATGTATGTGTCCTTGGAGACTGTTGCTGTTTCCATCAACAGCCTTCAATCTTCAATTATGTCCTCAAGAGCTGCTTTTCCTAGAGTACGAGATGAATGAGTGCAGTAATATTATGCAGCTTTATAAACCTACATAAAGCTATCATTCCATAATAAAATCAAACTCCAGTTAACCAATATTGTTTCAACCATGTCACCCTTCTGGACTGCTTCTATAAATGCCCAATGCCTGGGGTGGTTGTCTTTACAATTCTTTATAACTACCATCACACATCACTATGAGACTATAGTAAGGTCTCCATGTTTTTGTTATGGGTTTGGTGCTTCACACAACTGACTCACAACCAGGCTCGGACTGGTCCACAGGGGAATAGGTGGGCCTCTGACCATGGTAGACCTGGAGTTGTTTTTTAACTACATATACATCCTCAGAAGAGGCAAAAAAGCAGAAAAAGAGAGGTAAGAGGCAGAGTATAGGAGGCATGTACAGTCACTTGCAGTAGCTGTAGGGTGGGCCCCTAAAATAATCTCCACTGGTGGGCCCAGAAACTGCTCAACTGCAGGGCCCCTAGAATCAACTCCACCTGTGGGCTCTAGGCACCCCAGTCCGACACAGATCACAAACTTGATAGCTGACTACACGCTCACCACCACATAATGATTCACGCCAGGCCTATGGTCTCCACGAGATTCATGCCAATTATAAGGATCATTGCATCCGAAACGCATCAGCATAGACGGCTTTGATGTCGGACATGTCTTATTTTTCTATGGACGGATTTTCTCGTTTTTAATGCTATAGAATAAAAGTTTTGGAGTTTAATCTTTATCTTACCTGCGGGTGTGCTGGATTTAATTTCTGTCGTTGGATTGCCTGACTACAAGATTTCCACTGCTTCTGTTAAGTGATCACAGCAAAGTGTGTATATTTGACAAATAGAGCAAATGTAGTTCAAATAGGACCATGTTTGTTCAATTGATGTCTATGAGCCAACCATGGCTACGTCGCGGTAACCACGGGGTGGGGGAGGGGGTACGGTGAAAAAAGGTACCATAGGGAATAATGCTGTGTGATCCCAGATAAACATGTATATTCAGCTTTATACCATAACACAGGTAACAGATTTCTAGTTACACAAGAAAGAGAAAAAAATCTGCAAAAGCAACAGACTGTGAAGAATATTGTTATTCGCCGCGACTAAAGTCGATATCAGAGTCTTGGTTTCTCATGTCATCCGAGAGGTGTCTTCTCAGTTTTAGGTACATCTGAGACGCGGAGTTTGCTTTCTTTTTTTTTTCAATCTTTAACTTCTGTCAGATAAAAGAGAACAGTGAGAACGAAGTGGAATTCTGTATAAAGAAAGGAAAGCTGTTACTCCTAACTTGATGCGGTTTATATTTCTCTACGAGATACCTATGCTATTTAGGCTAGATTCACATCTGCGCCGGAGGTCCTGCCTGCTGTGCTATTTTTTATTCCGTCGCGACTGCAGACACCCCCGACGGGCCCATTGTAATTACCATATTTTTCAGAATATAAAGGTATGTTCACACGGCTTATAGTACGCGCTACAATACGCCATGTGTTTCCGAACCATGCGCTGATCAGCGCAGAATTCCAAAGCAGGGGGGGGGTGGGGCATGGGTGCATCCGGCCGGCCCCATTTACATGCATTGTCAGCGGCGCGTACAATAGGATCGTATTGTTCGCGTTGGGGGGGGAAGACGTGTAATCCATAGCTCTCTATGAGAGCTATGAATTACCGTAATTGCGGCACGCATTTCGCCGCGTACAAAGTGCAATATGCCGCGAAATGCGTGCCAAAATACGCGGCTGAAGAAGCCATGTGAACATACCCTAAGACGCACCTAGGTTTTAGAGGAGAAAAATAGGGGAATAAAGGTTGAAGCAAAAAGTGTGGGCCGCAATGTACGTTTATTGGTACCATTTTGGTATGTATGCAACTTTCTGATAATTTTTTAATCTGGTCTTTTTGTGGACATGAAATGACCTAGAAAACCACAATTTTGCCATTTTGTTATTTTGAGTAGGGGATATATAATGATAGAATTTACTAGGGTGGACTACTACGAATTTGAAGATACCAATTATGTGCAACTTTTTTTATTTAGAAGATGGCAAAAGGGGTGGATTTAAACTTTTTTTTAAAATAAATTTTTATTTATTTTTTCACTTTAATACAAAGTCCCCCTAGGGTACTTGACCACTATGGGGCAGGAACCCTTGTCCTATATATGGCAGTGCAATTGTACTACCCTATATAGCATTTTCATTCATCATTACCATTACTGCATTAGGCTTCCGGCTGCATGGCCACCAATTGTCCCCCTGCAGTTACAACAGCTGCTTCTCACCATGTATGGAGCAGGCTCAGCACGTGAGCCTGCTCCATTCACCCAGAATGCAGTATCTCAGGCAGGCAGGAGGCTGGATTGAGGCGATGCTGCAGGTAGCTGGGGGTGGGTTTAACCCCTTCACGCCCACCACTGGCTTCCTGTAGTATTGCCCCGCTTTAGCCTCCTGCCTGCCTGAGATACTACATTTGGACTATAAGATGCAACCCTGTTTTCCTCCCAAATTTATGGTAAAAAAAGTGCATCTTATAGTCCGAAAATATAGTAGTTGGGTCTATTTGGCGCAGTGGGTGTACATGGTGAACGAATCTCTGGCTTCAGTTTTTCACCTTTGCGCCGGAGGCAGATGTGACTCAGGCCTTACCTGTACAAAAGCTGCCTGACCAGCTGTGTAATACCAGTCTCTGGGCAGACATAGAGCTTTGGTGTATCTTTTGTATAGGTATATCTCTCCTCTCCTGGTAGGAGTGCACCTAGCCTTTCAGCTGCCTTAAGCAAATGGTGAAGTAGCACCCCCTCCTTCTCGCACCATAAGGTGGGCGTGAAGGATAGAGGACAGATCGCAAAAAAGTTTTTATGTTCTACTAAATTTTTATGTTCACGTTATGAAAATCTGTCTAATACAAATAAGGATTTCTACAAACCCTGATCACATGCTGCATAAAATCTGCAGTGTATTATTTAGTTGCAGATAAATGATTTACTTATCAACCCGCACTTAGTATATTAAACTCATCCATCATAGGCGGAAATGTGCACAATAAGCATCACAGGCATTCACAGTCTACTAGAATGAGCAGAAGAAGCAGCACAGTAAATGATACCAGAACCAAGTTCAGTACATGCATACAGAACCAGAACACTGCTTGTTACATAAATACTCTATCAAAACCAAGTTCACTTCTTAAATAATGTACCTAAAACAAGCTCAGTACGTATATGTGGCCCCAGAGCCATAATCAGTAAATAAATGATACCTGTTCTAAGCACAATAATAATAATTATTACCGAATAAATACGGTAGTTGAACCAATTTCAGTACATATGAACAGCACCAGAACACAGTTTTTTTTACATAAATACTGTATCCAAAACAAGCTCATGTACCTATATGTGGCCTCTGAATTATGGTTGTAAATAAATATGGTACCTGAACTAACCACAATACATAAATATGGTACCAGAATGAAGATCTCTATGTAGATACAGTACCAGAACCAAGCACAGCTAAACATATGGAACCAGAACTAAGCATAGTAGAGTAAAGCATAATGCAGTTGGTTAAAAACTCATGCTGTGTAATACTCATAGGTGTTTCATGTAAAACTACAACTTGGAGTATGGCCCCTCATCCTGTTACCCCATAACCTCACCTACAACAGAGCAGGTCTACTGTCCTTCCTTCCTCAATATCATGGGTATCAGATTCAACGGAACCTAATAAAGTTGGTATCTTGCTTCTCCTTGGCTTTGTACCACCTCAGTTACAGTACAAAACATAAAGTCTGTAAAAGTACAACTCCCAACATGACCTGACAAATGATCAGTGCATACTGGCACAATAGTTCCACCCACAATATACAGCACCTGTATGTAGATAATTCAGAATAGAAGCAACCGTGGCATTAAAGATCAGACACTAACACGAGTTCAGGTCTCGGACAATACCACTAACTACAGACCCCAAAATTATTTCAGCTGGACCAGTTAACATATTCAGACACTATACCTCACCCCAAAATTGAATTCCGACTAAAAACCAGACACCTAAATTTATAAAATGATATTTAAGTTGCAAACCCAAAACTATTCCAGACATCAAGGTGGAATCCTGAATAGAGACACTAAAGTTTATGTAGACGTCAATGAAGACTGCTAGATAAATTTAGACTCCAGAGGTGACGTGTATGATTTATGGTGCTTAGACACCAATTTTAAAGTGCATTACAATAGTATAGAATGCACCTGATTTATGAAACCGGTCTACAGTGGGTCATAAATCAGGCGCATTCTAGCACTAATACGACATTTCTAGCTCAGGTAAACCACTTTGAAAGCGGTTTACCAGTTCTAGCAGTAATGCACCTGAAATTGCCGTACTGAAGCTATAAATCTATAGCTTCGTATGGTTCTAGTGTGCCACGCCCCACGAAATCAGGCGCATTACAAAGTGCTGCGGGTGCTCTGTAATGTACCTGATACTGGCGTGTGGGCGATTTTAAAAATATGGTAAACGGGGCTAGTCTTCGGGCTGTAAAGAGGCCAGATTAATGGTGCAGCCCTATTCATACATGTCGCCCCAGATCCCTAAATTTATTTAGATCCCATATTAGCTCCCTTAATAACTTAATACTCCACATCTGAATCCAAAACAAATCCAGACCCCAAAATAATTTTAGATTAAATGCCAGAGCCTGAATTTTTAAACCCCATTGGGATCATGTATTTTTGAAGGTACAGAAATATCAACGCAACAGAGAGAAACTACTAACTCAAGTTGGCACCTATACTTTTGGGAAAAGTGCGCCACCAAGCATAGATGGTATGCAGGCCCCTGATCTGTTTTACAGATGTAGCAAACATTAACTTGACATAAAATGCATTATGGTAACTTAACTCAATTTACAGCTTGATAGTACATTGTAGATCTCATAATTTGCTGATCCTAAGGGGGTTTTGCCATTTGGAAAGTCCCTTCTGTGACCACCTCCTAGCTCGCTTATAGAATGGGTAGATGGCCAAGCTTGCACACTTCTCCCCTTTAATTTCTATGACCGTTTTGAATATAGCCAAGCACGTTCGTTCTGCTATCATATGGAACTCCCAAAGACATAAATTGGGATAGTTGTGCAAGTGAGACCATATCCCTGTTCTGTGAGGATGGCTTGTAGTGAGCTATAAGCTGGCCTAAGAAGGAACTTTGTGGAATGGAAAATCCCTTTTTAAGGATTCTTACATCTGTAGTTGAATGTGGCACAAGTTCTGTGTCCTAACTAAACACTCCACTGGTTAAGACTTGTGTGCCAAAATAGCTGAAAATGGAGGAAGACATACTGGTGCACATCTTGGTATGAGTAACTACCTTGATGGCTCCTTCCTGTTCATTAGTCCCCCCACTAAACCTATGCTCTGTCATGAGCCCTATTGCAGATTCTATAGCATATGATGGATAGTGATGTAAACCATGATGGAACCTAATGCGTTGGGCGATGTTGGCTCAGCCTCTATTTATCAAATGCTCTTAGGGTATGTTCACACGGAGTAATGTCGGTCCGTACTTCGGTGCGCAATTGAACTTCAATATGCCCGAAGTACGGGCTGACATTATGGTAATTCATTACTCTCATTGAGAGCAATGATTACCTGTTCTTTCCCCCAGTGCACAATATGCGCCCGGGGAAAGAACTGACATGTCAATTCTTACCGTCGATTACGTGCTGGGATGAATGACAGAAAGGATGCGCTGACCATTGCTTCTCTGTGAAGCTGCGGACGTATAGTGGAGCATACAGTACACACTGCTATACGCCCTGTTAAGCCATCTGAACATAGTTACATAGTTAGCACGGTTGAAAGAAGACCCGTGTCCATCAAGTTCAACCAAGGGTGGGGAGAATGTGGGTGAGGGAGAGAGACAAGGACATTAAGCACAGCCTAACCCCTGGTTAATGCCCTTGAACCCACAAGGCAAGAACCAATCTGCTCCAGTGGAGACCTTATCTCTGACCCCAGAGCTTCCACCAGCCAGGATCCAGAATTTTACATAGCTACGTAAGCATTCATATTCTTTAGTGTCAGGTAGATATCTAAGCCTTTCTTGAAACTCTTTACAGTTCCTGCTGTGACCAGCTCCTCGGGCAGCTATTTCCACAGATTCACAGTTCTTACAGTGAAGAACGCTCTTCTCCGCTGGAGATTGAATCCTTTTTTCTCTAGTCAAAGGGAATGTCCCCTTGTCTTTTGAGGGGGTTTCACTTGAAATAATTTCTCCCCATACTTTTCGTAGGGACCATTTATATATTTATATAAATTAATCATGTCCCCCCGAAGCAGTCTTTTCTCAAGACTAAATAAGTTAAATTCTACTAACCTCTCCTCATAACGAAGATGCTCCATTCCCCTTATAAGTTTTGGTCGTCTTTGTACTCTCTCTAGCTCCATTACATCTCTTCTAGAAACTGGGGCCCAGAACTGACCAGCATATTCTAAGTGAGGTCGCACCAATGCTTTGTACAGCGGTAGAATTACATCGTTGTCCCGCAAGTCCATGCCTTAGAGGCAGCTGATTGACACTGCATGCTATTTTGTAGTTTATGATCTACAAGAACGCCCAGATCTTTCTCAACAAGCGATTCTCCAAGTTTTTCTCTCCCTAGGACATATGATTCCTGTAGATTATTTCTACCCAGATGCAAACCTTACATTTATCCACATTGAACCCCATTTGCCAAGTGGATGCCCAAGCACTCAGTGTGTCCAGGTCTGCTTGCAATTTGAGTATCTTCCATACGTTGCACTACCCTGCATAGCTTGGTGTCATCTGCAAAAATCGAAACCGTACTATTGATCCCTTCCATTATATTGTTAATAAATACATTAAATAAGAGAGGACCCAATACTGAGCCCTGCGGCACACCACTCACAACTGGGGACCACTCAGAGTAGGAGTCATTTACCACCACTCTCTGAATAGGATCCAGCAGCCAGTTTTTAATCCACTTACACACTTTTATCTCTAACCCAATGGATTCTAATCTACCTAACAAACGCTTATGCGAGACAGTGTCAAATGCCTTTGCAAGGTCTAAAAACACAATATCCACAGCTAACCCGCTATCCAGACTTCTACTCACCTCTTCATAAAAAGAAATCAGATTGGTCTGACAGCTTCTGTCCTTAGTAAATCCATGCTGACAATCACTAATAATATTATGTTTGTCAACATACTCCTGTATATAGTCCCTTATGAGCTCCTCAAACATTTTTCCCACAACAGATGTTAAACTTACTGGTCTATAATTACCTAGGCAAGACTTGGAACCTTTTTTGAAGATGGGAACTACATTTGCCTTGCGCCAGTCTCCTGGTACTATACCAGTCACCAGGGAATTTCTAAATATCATGTACAGGGGCACATAGATAACCGAGCTGAGCTCTTTAAGAACTCTTGGGTGTATGCCATCCGGGCCTGGGGCCTTGATCACATACCCTTAGAAAGTAATCAGAGGACACATCCTGGGCTGGTTATATAATTAAATCTGGTATCCTCTGACTTTACCTCCTCACTGAAAGTATCCCTTTAGAGTATGTTCACATGGCGTATTTTCGGTGTGTGTTGCAACGTGTAATTGCACCGAAATACGCCCGTAAATACGGAAAAAAGAATGTTACGAGTAAAATCACCCTCGCCGTTCAGACAACTGTGACTGTACAATCCTATTTCTCTGCGTTTATTGTACGCCCATAAAAAGAAGTGACCTGTCACTGAGAAATACGTATATGAGACTTGACTCATCTTGAAAATATGTGCTGGCCAGTGCATACTTTCAACCGCACAACTGAAAGTATATTGCGGTGCATACCTGTACATTTCGCAATACGCCGTGTGAACACATCCTAAAAGGTAAAGGGTGTGCTAAGCGAATAGACAATGTTGTTAACTACAGAACAAGCCCAGAATGTTCCTAAACCAACCTGGTTCTTCAGGGCTGGATTAATGTTGTTTGAGCAAAACAAATCTGATTAGATAAAATTTAAAGGGAAATTTAAAAGATTTTAATAAAAAAACAAAAACAAAAAAAACAACCCTTCCTACCACCTCCCACTGTGCTAAAATTGAAAGTAACCCATAATTGCCTCTACCATCATCACTGATTTAGTGCTGTCCCCCTCCCCCACCCAACGTCCATTCATCAAGTTCATGGATTATGCGATGCTGCAGCCAATTACTGACCTCTGTAATCACATGTTGTATATGCAGACATGTGACTGCTGAGGTCAGTGATTGGCTGCAGCAGCTTGTGATCGATGAACATGATGCCATCATTGAGGGACCAGGGGCGAACACTGGAAGTCTGGAAGGATGGTGAAGGGAGAGGCAAGTAGGACTCAGGGGCATAAATAGAAAAGACTAGGTCAAACTTTTAGATTCCCCACTGTCAGCCCCTTCCTCCAACCACGAAAGTTTACCGATACCCATCAATAACAGTCATATGGTTACTAAATAATACAAGGAGCAAATACCTCACCATACATATCACCATCATACTGCTACCAAACAAATCCCACTATACCAAGATCAACATTACTAGTAATGCTTCTACATACAGACCCGATTATACCGCCAGAACACAACCACGAATTACCACCACATAGTGACTGGATAATACCCCTATACTATTACTGAATAAAGATTATTATACAAGTACCAATATTACCGCCATACAATGACCATAGAGTAGTAGATAGCTGTGTATACAGGCTCTGCAGACTGTATATTACCTCCATACAATGACCAAATAGTGGTACAGTATATACCAGTGTAAACAGGCTCTGCAGACTCTATATTACCTCCATTCAGTGACCATGTAGTGGTAATTACCAGTTGTACACAGACTCTGCAGGCTGTACTTTACCTTTATACAGTGGTATTTACCAGTGTACACAGGTGATTTGCAGACAAAAGTGATTACAGTGCAGTTACATCTTGTGACTCGCAGGTGACATCTTATCTGAGTAATTCACTTTCCCCTTTCTTCTGCATCCGGTCCAGACCTCCATGATGACTTCTCCTGCCCACCACTCGTCCCTGCATATTTGGTTACAAATATTTTATAATCCTCACTTTTTCTATCACTGTCTCCCAACTGTATACAAACTTCCCAGGGGTGGGAGAATGAGGCCATAACTTAAAGGCAAAGTCTCCTAGAGGGATAATGCGGAACAGAGGACTAATCAACTGGAGATGGTGCTACAGTTAGGTAGGTAGGTAGGCCCCAGGTATCTAGTTAGACCCCCATTAGATGGGTTGATAGGCCCTGGGTAGGTTGGTAGACCTTAGGTATGTTGTTTGTTAGGCTCCAGATAGGTAGGAAGGTAAGTTGGTAGGCCCCAGGTAGGTTGGTACACTAGCCATAGATAGGTAGATAGTCTGTAAGTAGGTAGTAAGTAGCCCTCGGGTAGGTAGACAGGCAGGCCCCATATAGATAGGTCCCAATTATGTAGGCTGTATATAGGCCTTAGGTAGCGAAGTAGGTAAGCTGTAGGTGGACCTAAAGTTGGTGGATAGCTAGTCAAGTAGACTACCTCAGGTAGGTAGGTAGGCCACAGGTAGGTGGGTAGACTGTAGGTAGGCCTTGGGTAGCATTGTAAGTAGGCTGTAGGTGGGCTTCAGGTAGGTAGATAGCTATGTAAGTAGACTTTAAGTAGGCCACAGGAATCTAGGTAGGCCCGAGGTAGGTAGGCCGAGCCCATTAGTAAAATAGAAAAAATTGAAAAAATAGAAAAATTTAACTCCCTTCTCTTCCTGTTCCCCTGACGTAACGAGCGACAGGCTGGTTTTTCCAAGTGGAGCCAGGCATAGGAGGCATTATGATGTGATGTCATTGCGCTAGCGGCTGATGCCTGGTAAGCTTAAGGGCTTTAACTATTTGCGTGTCCAGAGACATGCAAACAGGAACTGGAACTGCGTGGCCTGATGAAGGGCCCTGCCTGTGAACGCTCAGGACAGAGGACCCATTTGTTCTGAGGCAGGATGTGCTGATGGGGGTCCCTGTGGCAGTGGGTCCTGTAGAAGATGCTACTGTGGTAGTTCCAAAACTGGTAAGGGTTAATTTTCTATTTGAACACATAGGGAGGTGCTAGATAGGTTTTTAAATTCTTTGAAAACCCTCTAAAATTTACTTTTAAGGTAACAGTAGGTGACAGAAAAGGTAAAGTTCACAATATAAAAAGCTATGATTATACATATCTGTATCACAGCACTCTGCACACGTGCCAGTTTCTATAGGAACTAGCTTCTTAAGAAATGCATTTACACTGACCCTAAAGAAACTGGTAGAAGTGCTGAGCTCTATGTAAAATAAAACTGTGGATGAAAAATGTATGTCTACACTATACTCTTACAAAAATTGGTTAACGTTTGGTAAATTTTTCTATAGGGGCTAGTCTGTACTGTCATGAAACAGTTATTCCTCTTTTGGACTGGTCTCCACTTCTCAATATCCTGTTATGCCTACTTCCTGTCCTATAGCCCAACATTCCCCTGCACATTTCTATTGTCCGCCACTCCCTTGAAGGTTTTTTCTGTTTTCTGAACTAGCCTCAGCCCAGGGTTAGAACAGAGCCAATTAGTCCTCTGTACCTGTGTCCAGTCTGTGGCCAAGACGTAGCATTTTAATTTGTTTGCATCTTAGCCACTTGCTTGTGATTCTTCTTGTGTCCTGGCTCTATTCTGCTTGTGTTCTGCTTGTGGTTTGTAAAGCATTTTCTGGATTTGGATTTTGACTTGATTTGTAGGTTATTCTTCTGCTCCTCAATTTGGTCCCATGGTCTCTCCTGGCTTTTGACCACAGCTCATTTGATTTCTCTAATATGTTCTGTGTTTTGTCCCGTTTCCCCTCTCTTCCCGTGTTCACTCTGTAATTCTTCTGATTTGCATTTGTTTTTTTGCATCTCTCTGGTGAGGCAACTTGCTTTGTGGCAGATTTCGGTGCACACCAAGAGAGTGCCTTAGATTCTGCCTCCCAAAGGGTGTCTGATTGCCAACAGCAGTTTTGAGTGGGCTCTGTTTTTTGTTTTGCCTATTCTGGGAAGTTGCTTATTGGCAATTATCTAACATCTATTCCTTTTCAACACTGCTAGTTTGCACTACCATCAGCTCATCCAGACAGCCATTTCTTCAGACCACTTGGCACTGCTGACTTGTATCTTGGTAATAATGAGGTAATGTCATTGTGATGTTACCGCACAGTGATACAGTGCTCGCCTAATCTTTTAGGAGGAATCACAATGGCCAATAGTTTTCATGGCCAAGTGCCTGAGCATCACTTAACTGGGGAAGCAACATTACCAGGATGCGTTACAGAAACCAGACAAGCTGGCCGAGGCAGTATGATACTTATGGCCATATTCTGTTGGGAAACATTGAGTTTTTCATTCATGTAGCTGTTGCTTTGACACAGATCATCTACGTAAATATTGTTGCCGTCCATGTCCAGTACATCCCATCATGGCATCAGTATTCCCTAATGGCTTTGGATCCTTTCAACAAGACGATGCCCCTGCTACACAGCAAAAACTGTTCAGAAATTGTTTGAGGAACATGATAAAGAGTTAAAGATGTTGACATGGCCTCCAACTCCCAAATCTCAGGCTGATTGTCTGTTGGATGTGCTGGAAAAACAAGTATGACCCACAAATCAACCTTGAAGACTTAAAAGGGGTTATCCACCTTATAAAAAGTAACCAAAAGAGCAAAGTAAAAAAAAAAAAAAAACTATACTCTCCCTTACATCCCCCCCCCCCCCCACCCCACCTGGTGATCCAGGTTAGGAACTCCAAACTGTCTTCAGTAGCAAGAAGCACATGACCTGTAAAGGTCTGGTTCTGGTTTCGAATCTAAAGCCCTGTTCACATGGTGGATTTGGGCGCAGGTTCGGGCGCGGGTTTCAGCACAGTTGCCGCGGCTAAAACCTTGTCCAAATTTTCTCCCATACAAATTAAGAGGCAGGACCCAAACCTGCGCCCCACCCGCGCTGAAGACTCGCTGTCAAGAATTGACAGGAGACTTTGCACACACGCACGGCAAGGCCGCAGCACCAGAGCCGCAGCCAAACCCGCGCCGTGAGAATAGTAACGCGGTTTCCCATAGGAAACCATGTTATGAACTGAGGCGCGATTTGGACGAGGT
The DNA here is from genome assembly GCA_025379985.1 of Phyllomedusa bahiana. Taxonomy (NCBI): domain Eukaryota; kingdom Metazoa; phylum Chordata; class Amphibia; order Anura; family Hylidae; genus Phyllomedusa; species Phyllomedusa bahiana. The sequence continues at coordinate 58,340 of JAODAL010008912.1, forward strand.
TTTGGCCGCGGCAACCGCACTGAAACCCGTGGCCAAACCTGCACCTAAATCCGCCGTGTGAACAGGGCCTAAGGGTACTTACAGGTGGGAAGTATGGTTTAATGGAGCCAGAGATTGGTACACGTGAGAGCAGTTTCAGTACTTGAGGAGCAAGCAGGTTGCATAGACAAATGGAAGCCTGTGGGAAGAGCAACGTTCATTTTAGGGAGAGGCAGGAAGGTGGTCAGGAGAAAAGCCGGTTGTCGGTGCTCAGCAGATATCAGTATGAGCAGCAGAGCAGAGAGACAAACTAGATTATAGGCTGAGAGCAAAATAATCTCACAAGGAGAAAGTGCAAGGCTGGGTTTAAACAGAGAGTTCAATTAAAGGAAAAGTTTGGAGCAAACCAGGAGAAAGAGAACTGAAACTGAAAGAAACAGGGAACAAACTCAAGGTTCAGCAAAAGAGCTCCAGGAATCTAAATAGCTCAGTAGAAAGAGCCATGGCCTGGGACACAGGAATCTCTGGGTTCAAGTTCTGACTTGACCACTGGAGCCATTCAGTGGCCCCTATGATCATATGCTTAAATTACATATTCCCAACTTGTAATAGGATGGAAAAATCAGTTTCCAATCCCTCCTAGTAAGTGTACAGTTTTCTGGGTCAACAATCTATGTCAATACTAGTAGCTGTGTATATTGTGTTTAATAAAGTAGATATCTACCCCCGCTTTTAGCCATTAGATTTTTTTTGTTCTTGATGAATTTGGTAAAGGGGTATTCCAGCCAGCTGCTGTGCTCCGCCGATTTGATCAGTGCAATTGATTTTGAATGCAACACTGAGCATGCTTGATCAATGACCCATTTAATTTCATCTGGGAGGCACTGGGGAAAGGTGGGGAGCTTGGAAGTTGGAACTTCACAAATCAAGCATTTATCACCTATCCAGGAGAAAGGGGATTTATTCTTCTGCTTGAAAATCCTCTTTAAATATACGTCTGTGTGTGTGTATGTATATATGTATGTGTGTGAAAATATATATATATATATATATATATATATATATATATATATATGTGTGTGTGTGTGTGCGTGTATACAGAATATGTACGTGTGTGTGTGTGCATTTATACATACAGAAACCAGAAGTTTACAGACACTATAAAAAGACACAAATGCATGTTTTTCTCACTATCTGACATGAAATCAGAATAAATCTAAGTCAGTTAGGAACCAAAATTATTTCTATTTGCCAAATGCCAGAGTCATGAGAGAGAATTTTTAAGGCATTTTTATTACAAAGTCAAAAGTTTACACTAAAATTACTCTGCCTTTTAAACAATTTGGGACAGCCCATATGATGATGTCATGTCTTTGGAAACTTCTGTTAGGTTTATTGGCAACATCTGACTTAGAGACACAGCTGTGGATGTTTTTAAGGCACACCAGAAACACACTGCTTCTGTGTGTAACATCATGGGAAAGTCTAAAGAAATCGGCCAAGGTATCAGAAAGTCTTACATTTCATCCTTTGGGTGAAATTTCCAGATACCTGAAGGTGCCTTGTTAATGTGTACAGACAATTATATGCAAGTAGAAACAAGATGGGACTGTACAGCCATCATACTGCTCAGGAAGGAGATGGGTTCTGTGTCTCAGAGATGAACATGCTTTGGTCTGACATGTGCATATCAATCCAAGAACATAAGCGAAAGACCTTGTGAAGATGCTGGCGGAAGCTGCAAATATTGTATCATTATCCACAGTAATCAACGTGGCTGAAAGGCCACTCTGCTTGGAACAAGCCATTACTCCAAAAGAAACATATAACAGCCAGATTCATGTTTGCAAGTGCGCACAGGAACAAAGGCCTACAATTTTTGAGACATGTCCTGTGGTCTGACCAAATTAAAATTGAACTGTTTGACCGTAATGACCATTGTTATGTTTGGAGGAAAAAGGGAGAAACTTGGAAGCTTAAGAACACCATCCCAACTGTGAAACACGGGGGTGGCAGCATCATGTTGTGGGGTTGTTTTGCTGCAGGAGGGACCGATGCGCTTCACAAAATAGTTGACATCATGAGGAAAGAAGATTTTGTGGCAATACTGAAGCAACATCTCAAGACACCAGCCAGGAAGTTAAAGCTTTGGCAGAAATGAGTCTTCCAAATGAACAGTGACCTGAAGCATACTGCCAAACTGGTTACAAAGTGGATTAAAGATAATCAAGTCAATGGTTTGGAATGGCCATCACAAAGCCCTGATCTCAATCCTATTGAAAATTTATGGGCAAAGCTGAAGAGGCAGGTGCGAGCAAGGCGACCTACAAACATGTCTCAGTTACATCAGTACTGTCAGGAGGAATGGGCCAAAATTCCTACCAACTATTGTGAGAAGCTTGTGGAAAGATCCAAAATGTTTGACCCAAGTCATATAGTTTAAGGGCAATGATACCAAATCCTAATGAAATGTATGGAAACTTTTTACTTTGGAAAAAGTATTAAAAATTCTCTCATTATTCTGGCATTTGGCAAATTATAAATAATTTTGGTTCCTAATTGACCTAAAACAAGAAAGGATTATTCTGATTTCATGTCAGAAAAACCTGCAGATGTGTCTTTATGTAGTATGTGTAAACTTCTGGTTTCAACTGTGCATGTGTGTATGTATATCTGTGTGTATGTATGTGTGTGTATATATATATTGTAGAAGGATCAGAGGTTCCGTCATAGACGGGAGGTATTTATCACTGAGGTGGCTGGCCTCGGTGATATAAAAAAAACCTTTAGTGTGATGCCAGCAACAGTTATTGCTCCTGAGCAGTTTTTCTTTGTAGGTTCCGGGTCGGGTTTTTTATGGAGCGGCCCAAGAGTCTGGGTGGGACGGCCATTCCAATACTCCAGCCCAGGTCTTAATAAATAAAAGGCAACTGTTGCAGGAAGTCAGGAGGTGTGCTTCTGGACCTGAACCAGAAGCTGTGGACTGCCGTGCTGTGAGGCCGTGTAAACCTGAAGGTGTGTTTGGGTGAGCATAACCCATTGCCTGTGAATTCCTGAAGTAAGGACTTTGTTACGTGAAATCTTGTTATGCTGAAGATAAGCTGAATTTCTGTTTGATTCCTGTGGACTTCACAATAAATACCTCTTTATTTGGACATTATTCCCTGTGCATGTGCTTGCCTTTGAACGGACCCCTCACAATTGGTGGAGGATGCGGGCAACGATCCCGCTACCTCTCGCACCTGGTCCAGGCCCAAGCACAGCAGCAGCAAGCTCACACGGAGACTGTGAGAGTGCAGCAAGAGACCAACAAGCTACTTCTCCAACAAATGGCGGTGTTAGAGACAAAACCAAAACGAGACAGCGCTCCCTAGCGCAATATTGCGACTTTTGAATAAGAAGCACTAGTACTTATTTTAAGCACTAACCTTCTAGTGTTGTGTAAAGAAAGACACAACACTTTTTTAAGCATCCAAATATTTGGAACCGAAGAATCAGTCGTCCGCAGCCATCTGTCCGTTTTGCTCCGTACGCCCGGTGCACGGAGTCAGGGTAGTAGCGATCCAAAAGGTGTGAAGATTTTCTCAAGTTTGCCCAGAAAAAAACTCCTTTAAATGGACTGTAATGACAGCGCTGAACGTCTTTTTAGTTGAAGATTTATTACAAATAGCAATTGGAATACGCGTTTCGTGTTTAGACCACACTTCCTCAGTTCCATACACAAAGTGCTAAAACCATGGGGTTAAATAGAAAAAAAAAAGAGAAAGAGAAGGCTACATCCAGTCTCTCCAACTTAATTTTTTTTTGTTCTTCTCTCTTTTTTTTTTTTTTAAATAAAGTACTCTTGTTCGTTTTTAAATAAAGTTTTGTTCTCCCCCCCACCTTTTTATAACAATTCTTCTTGTAATACTTTTAAAATGATATGGTATTTCTATGTGGATGTATAATTTATAAATGTGATCTATACATAATCTATTTATTAAATTTTTATCTAATTTTTAAACTTTTACCTGATTGTTCCCGTAACCTTTGACCCTTGTTTGACATGTGCAGACCTGGCAGGTTTTTTTTGTATTTAACCCCATGGTTTTAGCACTTTGTGTATGGAACTGAGGAAGTGTGGTCTACACACGAAACGCGTATTCCAATTGCTATTTGTAATAAATCTTCAACTAAAAAGACGTTCAGCGCTGTCATTACAATCCATTTAAAGAAGTTTTTTTTTCTGGGCAAACTGGAGAAAATCTTCACACCTTTTAAATGGCGGTGTTAACCACTTCGGTCAGAGCCAGAGAGGTGGAGGTCACACCAACGCCAGGGGAGAACCGAAACACCAGGAGAAATGTACGTGAGGCGTTACAGAAAATGACACCAGAGGATGACGTCGAGGCCTTCCTGACGGTCTTCGAAAGGGTAGCTGACCGGGAAAAGTTACCTCCAGAGCAGTGGGCCGAGGTTCTCGCCCCTTACCTCACCGGCAAGCCTCAGAAAGCCTATTTTGACTTGACGATGCAGGACGCCAAAGAACATGGGAAGCTCAAGGCGGAAATTCTGGCGCGACTGGGAGTAACGCTGACCGTCCGGGCGCAACGGGTGCATCGCTGGGGATACAGCAAAGACAAGCCAACAAGATCCCAGATGTTCGACCTGTTGCATCTCGTCCAAAGGTGGCTTCAACCGGAGACCTGCACTCCTGCCAAAATGGTCGATCGGGTTGTCATGGACAGGTTTGTGCATTCGCTCCCTAGGCCCATACATTGCTGGGTGGCACAGGGGGATCCCCAGAGTGTGGACGAGCTTGTGGGGCTCGACGAGCGTTATGTGGCCGTAGAGACCTCCCTGAGTGAGACAGGGAGATCGAGGTCGCAGTACTGGGGTGCCGGGAGGGGTAGTGACAGCCCCAAGAAGGGACCTAAGACCACTGTGGAGGCGCGTCCTCAAGTCAGGACGGGGACTGACCTCAGGTCAAGGGGTCCTGGCAATGACATCATCTGCTGGAGATGCCAGAACCCCGGTCACATAGCTGCACAGTGCCCAGAGTCCATGGAGCCTATGGAGTGCACTATAGGCCGGTGCTGCCCGTGGTTTGCACACCCTGTCTGCAGCGCTATACCCAGCCAAGGGGAGGGCCCCAGGAGTGCCAAGTCTCCATTACTGGCACTTATGTGACTGGACTCCTGGACTTAGGGAGTTTGGTGACCCTGCTGAGGGCCACACTCTCGCATGTACTGATCCCTGGGAAATGGTTGGGGGTGGTGTGTATCCATGACGACACCAAGCACTACTCTGTGGCTCAAGTGGACATTGGAACCGGCTGGACTATCATATCACACCCCGTCGGTGTTGTCACCAATTTGGTGCACCCTATTATTGTGGGTCGGGACTTTCCCTTGTTCTGGGACCTGTGGGCCAAGTCAGGGCCGCCTAACCGTGCCCACAACCAAGAGGCTACAGGTAATGTGGGGGCTGAAACCCCTGATAATTTCCCTATGTCCGTATTGGTGGGAGATCAGGAGGAGGAGGAGCCAACCCCTGAGACCCATGTATCCGACTTGGGGGTATCCAGGGAAAATTTTGGAACAGCCCAGCTCAGGGATCTAACTTTAAAAGGGGCATTAGAGAATGTCACTGTAATAGATGGTGTTCCCCAAGAGCCAGGGGCAGATGAGCGGTACCCCCACTTCGCAGTAAATAATAATTTATTATACCGGGTGACCAAAGTCAGGGATGAGGTCATAGAGCAACTCCTCGTACCACGGCCCTACAGACGCATGGTTCTAGACCTGGCCCACTCCCATGTGTTGGGTGGTCACCTTGGGGCGGACAAAACCCAGGAGCGGGTGTTACAAAGGTTCTACTGGCCGGGGTGTTTCAAGGAAACACCAGTCGTTTCCCGTGTGCCAGGTAACATCCTCAGTGGCCCACTTCCGTAGCCCCTTGGTGCCCTTACCAATTATAGAAGTCCCGTTTGAACGGATTGCAATGGATTTGGTGGGACCTCTGGTAAAGTCAGCTAGAGGGCACCAATATATCCTGGTGGTCGTGGATTACGCGACTTGGTACCCAGAAGCGGTGCCCTTGAGAAATACATCATCTAAATCCATTGCCAGGGAGCTGTTTTTTATATTCTCCAGGACAGGGCTACCTAAGGAGATTTTGACGGACCAAGGGACACCGTTTATGTCCAAGGTAATGAGGGACCTATGTAAAGTCCTAAAAATTAAACCGTTGCGGATCTCGGTTTATCACCCTCAGACCGACGGTTTAGTCGAAAGGTTTAATAAAACCTTAAAATCTATGTTAAGGAAGGTGGTAGAGAGGGATGGACGTGACTGGGACTGTTTATTGCCCTACTTGTTATTTTCCATCAGGGAGGTGCCACAAGCGTCTACTGGGTTCTCCCCGTTTGAGCTTTTGTATGGGCGACACCCCAGGGGTTTACTTGACATCGCGAAGGAGACCTGGGAGAGTGAAGCCACCCCATACAAGAGTGTCATCGAACATGTTGCGCAGATGCAGGATAGGCTATCTAATGTAATGCCCATTGTAAGAGAACATCTGCTGCAGGCCCATGAGGCACAGTCCCGAGTATACAATCGGTCAGCCAGACTCCGAGAGTTCGGATCGGGTACTTGTGTTGGTACCCACAGTAGAGAGCAAATTCTTTGCAAAATGGCAGGGTCCCTACGAGGTGGTGGAGAAGGTGGGTGACGTCAATTACCGCATACACCAACCTGGTAGGAGAAAGCCCCTGCAGGTATACCATGTGAATTTGCTCAAACCATGGAGAGAAAGAGATCTTCCCCCAGAAACCTGTTTGGTGGCCCAGCCAGGCCCAGATAATGCAGCGGTCAACATTGCTGAGACCCTTTCACCTTCCCAGAAGCAGCAATGTAGGGAGTTGTTGCAACGTAACAGGGACCTGTTCTCAGAGGTGCCATGGCTGGTAGAGAGCATTGAGCATGAGGTGCTGACTGAACCACATGTTCGGGTACATGTGAAATCCTATAGGATCCCTGAAGCCCGTCGGGAGATAGTGGCCAATGAGGTGAAGTGGATGTTAGAGTAAGGGGTCATAGAGGAGTCCAAGAGTGGCTGGTCCAGTCCAATAGTCCTGGTACCAAAACCGAACGGGGAATGGAGGTTTTGCAATGACTCCACAAATTAAGGAGGTGTCTAAGTTCGATGCCTACCCTATGCCCCGGGTAGACGAACTGATTGAGAGGCTAGGGCCAGCCCGCTATATGACCACGCTAGACCTAACAAAAGGGTACTGGCAAATCCCGCTGTCTAGAGAAGCCAGGGAGAAGACTGCTTTCTCCACACCAGACAGGGCCTACCAGTATGTGCGGATGCCGTTTGGGTTGCAGGGAGCACCAGCTACGTTCCAGAGGGCCATGGACCGTATATTACATCCCCATAGGAAGTATACAGCTGCTTACCTTGACGACATCGTCATTTTCAGCAGAGACTGGGCGAGTCTAAAGTGCAAGCGGTGCCGGATGCCCTAAGGGAGGCCGGGTTCACTATAAACCCCAACAAATGTGCCATGGGCTTGGATAAAGCCAGATACCTGGGTTATATAGTGGGCAGAGGTGAGATAAAGCCCCAAATAAAGTGGAGGCGATCCAGAACTTGCCTCAACCCCTCACGAAAAAGCAGGTCAGGGCCTTCTTGGGGATAGTGGGGTATTACAGAAGGTTCATCCCAAATTTTGCCGAGGTTGCAGTACCCTTGACGGATCTCCCTAAGGGCACAAAATCGGCCATGGTAAATTGGTCCCCAGAAGCAGAGCAGGCTTTTCAGGACCTGAAGCAAGCCCTCTGTAAACAGCTAGTGTTGGTGGCCCCTGATTTCTCCAGACCATTTATTGTGCAAACGGATGCATCAGATGTAGGGCTGGGGGCTGTCATGTCCCAAGAGATAAATGGGGAGGAACATCCCATTGTATATTTGAGCCGTAATTTGTCCCCATACGAGAAAAACTACTCTATTATAGAGAAAGAGTGTTTAGCCATCAAGTGGGCCCTGGATGCGTTGAGGTACTACCTACTAGGTAGGAAATTTAAGCTGGTGTCAGACCACGCACCCCTAAAATGGATGAGAGAGAGGGTAACAATGCCCTGGTCACCAGATGGTTCCTGGCACTTCAAGACTTCCTGTTTTCTGTGGAACACAGACCAGGGAAGATGCATGGTAATGCCGATGCCCTCTCAAGGGTACACTGTATGGTGGCAGAAGGTGCCCAACCCCTCAGCTTTGGGCAGAGGGGGGGGGGGTAGGTAGAAGGGTCAGAGGTTCCGTCGTAGATGGGAGGTATTTATCACTGAGGTGGCTGGCCTCGGTGATATAAAAAAACACAATTGTGTGATGCCAGCAACAGTTATTGCTGCTGAGCAGTTTTTCTTTGTAGGTTCCGGGTTGGGTTTTTTATGGAGCAGCCCAAGAGTCTGGGCTTGACGACCGCTCCAATACTCCAGCCCAGGTCTTACTGGCCAAATAAAAGGCAGCTGGTGCAGGAAGTCAGGAGGTGTGCTTCTGGACCTGAACCAGAAGCTGTGGACTGCCGTGCTGTGAGGCCGTGTAAACCTGAAGGTGTGTTTGGGTGAGCATAACCCATTGCCTGTGAATTCCTGAAGTAAGGACTTTATGTTATGTGAAATCCTGTTATGCTGAAGATAAGCTGAATTTCTGTTTGATTCCTGTGGACTTCACAATAAATACCTCTTTTTTTGGACATTCTTCCCTGTGCATGTGCTTGCCTTTGAACTGACCCCTCACAATATATATATATATATATATATATATATATATATATATATATATATATATAATAATTATATATATAGGCTTGACAAAGGCTCTGTGAGGGAGCTGAAACGTCGCTCTTTTGAGCATGGAGGAATAAACTACCTTATTTTTATATTATATATATATATATAATATATATATATATATTATATATAATATATATATATATATTATATATATATATATATATATATATATATATATATATATATATATATATATATATATTCGATGTATAAAAATATACGTTGTTTTTCCAATCAGCCAGTTGTACTAAAGATAAAAATAGAATGACCGACTATAATGATTTTATCCCCAGAAAATCCATTCAAGGATTAGTGTTCCTTTAAATGTTCGAGTATATAATCGGCTACAATCAGTAATGTGGCTACTTCATTTTTACTCAACCGCTGCACGGTCACAAAAATCTAATCTAGAATTGCAATGTTCTGATTTTTATACTCCTCTTCACCAGTTTTCTTTGTGGTTTTGGATCCGTAGGTCACAGCCAATGCAATACTCATTTATAGTATTTGTAGTAAAGGTCTTATAATGTTCGTGTATTAAAGCTTATCCTTATAAATATTTCTAATTATTAGCTGCATCTAAAACCTCTAATAAAAATTGCTGTAAGACAGATAGCATGATCTTATTGAGCCCTTTTGCCCGGAGCTGATGGGTGGATTTGTTCTGTATTCAAATAATATTCGAAGAATTTACCTTTATAGAACAGGATAATCCACTCCAAACCTTTTAATGTGAGATTGAACTGCCATTGTTTCAATCGTTCTTGCTTGTGACGCAATACAGTAACTTTAATTGAATATTCCTTTATGCAGCAGTGGCATATAGATGTCGTGCCGCATGATGATTTATTTCAGTATTCTGTGATCTATACTATTTCTATTCGGATAACATCTAGAGTATATTTTCCAAAGTATATATGTGAGTTTAGCCAAAGTGATGACTCAAACTTTCACTTTGCTTGAGTAAATGTACAGTGTTGTAAGAGTCTAGGATTCTTGATGCATCTCTGATCCAAGATAAAGTGCTTAAATGACTGTATATATACTGGGGGGAAAAAGTATTTAGTCAGCCCCCAATTGTGTAAGTTATCCCACTTAAAAAGATAAAAGGACTGTAATTGACATCCTAGGTCAGCCTCAACTATAAGACACAAAATGAGAAAACAAATCCAGAAAATCACATTGTCTTAACTGGAAAGAATTTATTGGCAACTTATGGTGGAAATAAGTATTTGGTCACCTACAAACAAGCAAAATTTCTGGTTCTTACAGACCTGTAACTTCTTTTTTAAGAGGCTCCTCTGTCCTCCATTCATTACCTGTAGTAATGGAACCTGTTTGAATTTATCAGTATAAAAGACACCTGTCCACAACCTCAAACAGTCACACTCCAAACTCCACTATGGTGAAGACCAAAGAGCTGTCGAACCACACCAGAAACAAAATTGTAGCAGCCCTGCACCAAGCTGGGAAGCCTGAATCTGCAATAGGCAAGCAGCTTGGTGTGAAGAAATCAACTGTGGGAGCAATAATTAGAAAATGGAAGACATACAAGACCACTGATCATCTTCCTTGATCTGGGGCACCATGCAAGATCTCACCACGTGGGGTTAAAATGATCACAAGACAGGTGAGCAAAAATCCCAGAACCACATGGGGAGACCTAGTGAATGACCTGTAGAGAGCTGGGACCAATGTAACAAAGGCTACCATCAGTAACGCACTATGTCGGCAGGGACTCAGATCCTGCAGTGCCAGACGTGTCCCCCTGCTTAAGCCAGTACATGTCAGGGCCCGTCTGAAGTTTGCTAGAGAGCATTTGGATGATCCAGAAGAGTATTGGGAGAATGTCATATGGTCAGATGAAACCAAAGTAGAACTGTTGGGTATAAACACAACTCCTCGTGTTTGGAGGAGAGAGAAGGCTTAGTTGCATCCAAGACTCGGTGGGTCAAAAGCAAATTGAGGATCTGTTACATCCAACAGAGGGCGCTGTGGGCATCTCAGCCCCTTTCCCATAATGCCTTGTGATATGCAGATGCTAAGTAGAGGGCGAAATGGCAAAACAAACTCTACAAGCCGTTCGTTCGGTGCTCTCCTTAAGGAGAGATCTACTTTGAAGCATGGGGGTGGCAACATCATGCTTTGGGGTAGTTTCTCTGCAAAGGGACCAAGACGACTGATCCGTGTACATGAAAGAATGAATGGGGCCATGTATTGTGAGATTTTGAATGCAAACCTCCTTCCATCAGCAAGGGCATTGAAGGTGAAACGTGGCTGGGTCTTCCAGCATGACGATGATCTCAAGCACACCGCCAGGTCAACGAAGGAGTGGCTTCGTAAGAAGCATTTCAATGTCTTGGAGTGGCCTAGCCAGTCTCCAGATCTCAACCCCATAGAAAACCTTTGGAGGGAGTTGAAAATCCGTGTTGCTCAGCGACAGCCCCAAAACATCACTGCTCTAGAGGAGATCTGCATGGAGGAATGGGCCAACATACCAGCAACAGTGTGCGCCAACCTTGTGAAGACTTATAGAAAATGTTTGACCTCTGTTATTGCCAACAATGGATATTGTGAGGATTAGCGGTCACAGAGGCAGACACAAGCGGGTAGGTTGCAACAAAAATACAGGGTTTTATTTTCACCGGCAAAACAAACAGCAAAATTAACAAGAAGTCTTGCGCAGCCGGCTTACCGTAGCCGTTTAACATGCATCAAAACAAAGGTTAAGTCCAGCATCAAAAGGAACAAACATGTATTCCACCATGTAACTGGTGTGGTCTCTGGGTAACAGACCCCCTCATCTGGTTTGGGGACAGTAGCAGGTTCCTCTCTCCTGCTCAGCACCCTCTGGAGAAAAAGGGCTTCCAAACACTGTTTTGCATCAGATTAACGCTCTCTCCTGGTCTCTTCCTGCACAGGCTTTAAAGGCCTAGGGACACCGGTAAAGCCTGGACTGGAGGGGGTGAACGGCCTCCCACCCACGCTACAGCCGTTCAGAAAAAAAGACAGCCCAATAAAGCTGCACACCAGCTATACTAAAATACACAAACATAAGTAACCTATGGTTACTTATCTAGACTGCTGTCTTTTCCCCCACCAAGGTCCGGTTCCTTGGTGGCCCCACTAGTGCAGTTCTCTTGCTGCCATTCTTCTGTTTGCAAAGGCCGGGATGTACCACTGGGCCGGCCTCCTTGACATCCCTGGAACTACCCTACTATTTGCAGCATCCTTCTAGGGACATATCTTCCATCCACTACATTCCCTGCTGGTTGCTTACACATCCCCTCCTCTGCCCAAGGCCAGGGGACTGGGCACTTGAACTCACCAGACAGTGGAGCCTTGACAAGGCGTCAGCATTTATGATGTTTCCCAGCTCTGTGTTCTACCACAAATTTAAAGTCCTGCAGTGCCAGGAACCATCTTGTCACCCTTGCGTTATTGCCCTTGTTTCGGTACATCCATTGTAACGGGGCATGATCTGTCACCAGCCTGAATTTTCTACCCGCCAGATAATAACGCAAAGACTCCAAAGCCCACTTTATCGCCAGACACTCCCTTTCTACAATTGAATAGTTCCTTTCACAGGACGTAAGCTTCCTACTCAAATATGAAATGGGGTTCTCCTCCCCATTCACTTCATCTCACCCCACCTCTGAGGCGTCTGTCTGGACAATAAATTCTTCTGAGAAGTCGGGTGCTACTAACACAGGCTGCCTAAATAGGGCTTTTTTCAGGGCCTGAAATGATTTTTCTCCTCAGACCACTGAACCATTACTGCCTTCCTCCCTTTGGTTAGGTCTGTCAGCGAGTCTTCAACGGATGCGAAGTTTGGCACAAACCTGCGGTAGTAGCCGACCATCCCCAGGAACGGTCTCACCTGTTATTTTGTAAGGGGTTGTGGCCACCTCTGAATCACCTCTAATTTGCATATTTGGGGTCTTATTGTGCCCCTGCCCACAATATACCCCAAGTATTGTGCTTCCTCTAATCCAATGGCACATTTCTCAGGGTTAGCTTTAAACCCTGCTTTCCTGAATGATTCGAGTACTGCCTGTACCTTACTTAGATGGGACTCCCAGTCAGTACTGAAAATGACAATTTCATCTAGATAGGCAGATGCGTACCTGGTATGGGGTTTTAGAACCTTACTCATAGTCCTCTGAAACGTAGCTGGGGCCCCTTGTAACCCAAAAGGCATTCTGGTGTAGTGGAACAGCCCATCTGGAGCGGAGAAGGAAGTTTTTTCCTTGGCCTCTTCTGACAGGGGAATCTGCTAGTAACCTTTAGTGAGGTCCAGTGTTGTAATGTACCTGGCTGACACTAGTCTCTCAATTAATTCATCCACCGGGGGGAATCGGATAGGAATCCTACTTAGAAACCTCATTGAGTAGGCGGAAATCATTATAGAACCGCCAAGTCCCATTTGGCTTAGGCACCAGTACAATGGGGCTAGACCACCCGCTTTTGGACTCCTCAATGACGCCCAAGGCCAACATGCACCTTTACTTCCTCCGAGACCGCTAGTCTCCGAGCTTCCGGAATTCAGCAGGGCTTCATGTGAATTTTCACCCCAGGGTCCGTAACTGTCATGCTGTACCACATCTGTAGTGCCTGGAAGGTCGGTGAAGATGTCCCTATTACGCTGTAGCAACTCCCAGGTTTCCTGTCTTTGATGTTTTGACAGGGCGTCCCCCATGATAACCTTCCCAATATCGGAGTGTGCTTCTCAGACCCGGACTGAGCATATACCATATCGGGAGGATGCCCGGCGGGCCGATCTACTTGTGGGACGCTTGTGCTGCTCTGCTGTATGAGCTTGCCTAGCAATAGCAACGGCCGCAGGCATCCAGAGCGGCATGGCAACAAATATCCGTACGTATCCTGCATCAAGACTCTACTCGCAGCAGCCGGCAGGTCCTGAGCAGGGCTGTACAGCCTTACATCTCCCCCTGCGTGTAGAGTGTGCGGCTCCACCTGCCGGCAGTTCATAGAGTCTCGCTCCCGGGCTCCTGCAGAAGCCAGTGCAGCTCCTGAGGACAACCCCCTGACAGCCAAAACAAGTCCCTGGTGAGTGAACTGACCCCACAGGCAGATCACACAACAACAGGGGCTGAAAAGAGCTGTCAAGGCAGTAATGATCTATATGGATATCATGGTCTGATCTTCAGTCCCCAGCATTCACATAGATCATTACTGGATGGGTCAATTCAGCCCCTATTGGTACACCAGTAATATCGCTTCTGTAGGGACTGCTATGTTAGTGGGTAATAATTAGCCCCTGTAGCAGTCTTAACAGCCCCTCCAGAGGTAATATTACTAGGGTCATAATAGATGTGAAAATAACCTGGCAAAATCTGTCTGGACTAAGAAAAAATAATTAAAGGAACTTTCCATGTGCTCATTTATGGCTTATCCACAGGAGCCACAGGATGTGCCATAAATGTCTAATAGACTCAAGGCTAGGTTCAGGGGTAGGCGAAAGTAGACACTTGGCTACAGCAACTCTTAGGCTATGTTTACACGGCTTAAAACTGGACGTATTTCAGTCCGTAATTATGCGCCGTAGTGCACGAATTACGGCTGGAATATGTCCCAGTCATTACGGTAATCCACATTTCTCATAGAGAACTATGGATTACGTCTCCTTTCCCTGCTCGGCAAATACGCCGAGGGGGGAGATAATTGACATGTCATTTACTAGCGGCGTATACGCGCCACTGGTAATGAAAGTCTATGGGCCAGCGAGGGGCCGGCCTCCCGCCCCCATCCACACGGCATAATTGCGGGGCGTAATTACGCCACGCAAATAAGCCGTGTGAACATAGCCTTAACATCAAATCTACAGTATCACAATTTCATCAAAAATAAAATCACCTCAATATGGCGTTCTGCTGCCATCATGTTTGACTGCATGTCAGCAGAGCGGCGCCATCCCCTCCGAGATGACTCCCTGATCTGCTGCTTACACACAGCCTATGGAACTTGCGGTAAATGGCTCCCCTGAAATATGACGCTCCGAAGAAGGGGCCTTCTTATATGTGGGCTGGTGGGTTCCGAATGCCAGGGCTGCTTTTTACTCCCAGTCCAGCCCTGGTGCTTCTACTTTGGCTGTCAGAGACACTACCAGGGCCTCTCTATCCTGCCACGGCTTTATTAAGTTTACGTGGTATAGTTGAAAATGTTTTCTTTTCCCTGGCTGATGTATCTTATAGTTCACGTCTCCAACTCTCTCTACCACTTCATAAGGCTCCTGCCACTTAGCCAGGAACTTACTCTCGACCGTGGGAACCAGGACCAGTACACGATCCCCAGGATTAAATTGTCTAACTCTAGCGGCCCTCTTATACACCAGGCACTGTCACTCCTGCGCCCTCCGCAGGTGCTCCTTCACAATGGGCAGTACATGGCTGATGCGCTCCTGCATCTGGGCCACGTGTTCTATTATGCTTTTGTAGGGGGTAGCCTCACTTTCCCAGGTCCCCTTGGCAATGTCCAGGATACCCATAAGGTATCTCCCATATATCAATTTGAATGGGGAAAACCCCGTGGAGGGTTGAGGAACCTCCTAGATGGAGAACAGGAGGTATGGCAGAAGACAATCCCAGTCCCTCCAATACTTTTCTACCACCTTTCTCAACATCCCTTTCAAGGTTTTATTAAATCTCTCGACTAATCCGTCAGTTTGAGGATGATACACTGAGGTCCTTAGTTGCTTAATGTGCAATAATTTACACAAGTCCTTCATCCATAGCGATCCTTTCGAATGGCATGTCAATTATTGGCAGGGGAACTTAAGGACTCCTGAAATGGGATATAGGAGCAGTTAATTGGCACGTGGGGCAGGATTTACAGAAATTTACAATCTCTTGATGACACCCTGGCCAATAAAACAGTTTCAATACCCACTCTTGCGTTTTCTCTGCCCCCAAGTGTCCCCCTAGCACATGACTGTGAGCCATATCAAGTACCATCCTTCTATAGGGTACGGGCACCAACAGCTGTTCCACAATTTCACCTTGTACCTTTACAACCTGATACAGCAAATCATTGTTTACAGTGAAATG
Source organism: Phyllomedusa bahiana (assembly GCA_025379985.1). Lineage (NCBI taxonomy): Eukaryota > Metazoa > Chordata > Amphibia > Anura > Hylidae > Phyllomedusa > Phyllomedusa bahiana. The sequence continues at coordinate 74,223 of JAODAL010008912.1, forward strand.
CCGAAACCTTTTCTCGGCATCTGGCTCTTGCGGTACCTCATTTAGTACCGTTACCTGGTCCCATGCATTTTTTTAGGGTGAGGTCCCTTAACTGAGCAGTTCTCACGGGACACCTTCAGATCAGGTACATTTTTCTCAGAGGCTCCTCGCCTCCTGCCAACACAGCTAACGGAAAGTTGTCAGCTACGTCAGTGGTCACACCTACTGCATCATATTGTACATCCTCTGCTAATGGAACTGGACTGAGGGGTTGGGGACTCACGGCCCTCATAGCGTCACACTGACCCCATTCACCTGGACATGGCATTCCTGGGGGCCTGGATCTGGCAGGGGCACAGCACTACAGACAGAGTGGGCAAACATGGAGAGGCAACGGGCGGCACCACACTCCATAGGCTCCTCCTGCTGGGGACAGTGGGCTGCAGTATGTCCCAGTTGTTGACACCCCCAACAGCGCACCTCTGCTTGGCCACCCAGGGGGACTTTAAGGGGGGAAAGTACCTTTCCTGGGCCCACCAACCTCTCTCTTCTGGGTGGACTACTCCGACTCGGTCTCCGGCCACGGCTCCCCTGGTCATTGGCGGAGAAGGCTTTGGTGCTTGGCGCCTGGGGGCGATCCCCGGAGCATCCAACGGACTGTTGGGCTTTACTTTCGGGCCCCAGATAGGACTCTGCAGTAGTATACTGCTCCACGAGGGCAAACAGCTGATCCAGCGTCTTGGGGTCTCCCTGGGCAACCCAGCGATGCAGCTCTCGAGGAAGTCTACTTGCATAGCGGTCCATGACGAGCCGGTCTACAATGACGGATGGACTCAGCACCTCAGGTTGCAGCCTCTTGCGCACAAGGTGTAGTAGATCAAACAGCTGGGAGCGGGGCGACTTATGCTTCTCAAACCGCTAATCACGGACTCTGCGAGCCCGCACCGCTAGGGGGAATCCCAGCCAGGCCATAATCTCGGCCTTAAGGAAGTCATAGTCCTTGGCTTGGTCTGTAGTCAGGTCAAAGTAGGCCTTCTGCGGTTCCCCGATCAAATAGGGCGCCAGAACTTCTGTCCATACGGCAGCAGGGAGTTTCTCTCTTTCCGCCAGCCTTTCAAACAAACACCGCCAGGTATGCCTCCACGTCATCATCAGGGGTCATCTTTTGCAGGGCGTGCTGTACTGCCTTTTTACTGTGTATGACCCCTGAAACTTCCTCCGTCCTTTGGACAGAAACATTGTCTCTGAGTGCTGCAATCTGTTCCAACAACAGACAGTTGGTTTCTTGCTGGTTGGCATTGGCCTGCACCAGGTGCTTGCACAATTCCTTCATTGCAGAGGACTGGTTTGGCAGGAATGTAGCAGCCTTCACCCAGGACATATACAGTTCAAAACACAAAACGTATAAAGTCCGCCAGACGTATGCTGCTGTTACCCTTAGCAACCAGTGCCCATAGCAACCTCCACCATATATGAGGATTAGCGGTCACAGAGGCAGGCACAAGCGGGTAGGTTGCAACAAAAATACAGGGTTTTATTTTCACCGGCAAAAACAAACAGCAAAAATAAGAGTCTTGAGCAGCCGGCTTACCTCAGCCGTTTAACATGCATCAAAACAAAGGTTAAGTCCAGCATCAAAAGGAACAAAACATGTACTCCACCATATAATTGGTGAGGTCTCTGGGTAACAGACCCCGTGGTCTGGTTTGGGGACAGTAGCAGGTTCCTCTCTCCTGCTCAGCACCCTCCGGAGAAAAAGGGCTTCCAAACACTGTTTAGCATCGGTTGACTCTCCCACCTGGTTCACTTCCTGCACAGGCTTAAACCCCTTAACGACCGCCCGCCGACTTTAGACGTCAGCTGGTGCGGGTCGTTCTTCTGCAGCGACGTCTTTAGAATTCGCTGCAGAATTCGGGGTTTGCGGTGCCGGGGGCCGCAGCTGTGCTGGGATCGGGGCTGTGTAGTACAGCATCTACTGCGAGCACCGGGGAGCGGAGGAAACCTCCGCAACCCGGTGCTTTAACCCTTTGATTGCGGCGGTGCGTTACCGGAGCGCAATCAAAGGGTTCCCCTGCTCTGTCGGGGGATCGGAATACTCGGTCACCCAACAGAGCTCGGGGAACAGCTGCACAGTCAGCCCTGGGGACCTAGAGTGGTCCCAGAGCTGTCTGTGTACTAAACCAGTGACCAGGACGCACTGGGTGCTGTCCTAATCACTGCCTGTGTCAGACTGACACAGATTATAATGTATTAGCATATATGAATATGATAATACATTACTAAGTGGAAAAAAAATAAAACAGTTCTCCCTTCATGGGATTAAAAAAAAAGTTTAAAACAAAACATAAAGTGTGAAAAAAAATTAAATAATAAAATAAAAATAAATATTTAATAAAAAAATAGTTGTGCATAAATTACACACACAATAAAAAAACCTACACATATTAGGTATCCACACGACCAGAATAACCTGAAGAATTAATCTAACACGTTATTAAGTGTGAAATGTGAATGGTGTAAAAAAAAAAATAAATAAAATAAATAAAAAAAAAAAATACTGCAATTATTTATAAGTGAACTTAAACTATTCCCTCATAAAGTACAACTTGTCTTGAATAAAAGTTACAACTGGTGAAACGCAAGGAGGCAAAAAGTAAAAAAATGCTCTGGTCATTAACTAATTTTCAGGCGTTAGGCTTAAGTGGTTAAAGGTCCAGGGACACCGGTAAAGCCTGGACCGGGAGGAGTGAACAGCCTCCCACCCACGCTACAGCAGTTCAGAGAAAAGACAGCCCAATAAAGCTGCACAGCAGCTATACTACAATACTAAATCCTAAGTAACCTATGGTTACTTATCTATACTGCTGTCTTTTCCCCAACCAAGGGCTGGTTCCTTGGTGGCCCCATTAGTGCAGTTCTCTTGCTGCCATTCTACTGTTTGGAAAGGTCGGGATGTACCACCGGACCGGCCTCCTTGACATCCCTGGAACTTCCCTACGGTTTACAGCATCCTTCTAGGGACCTATCTTCCGTCCAGTACTTTTTCTGCTGGTTGCTTACATTATATAACAAAGTATTGAGATGAAGATTTTTGGGATTTGTTTTCTCATTTGGTCTCTCATAGTTGAGGTCGAACTAAGATGTCAATTACAGGCCTCTCTCACCTTTTAAAGTTGAAGAACTTATAGTATTACACAATAGCACAACAATTAGAGGATTGCTTGACGGTCCTTCTTTCTGCACCGGTCTGATAATACAGTGTAAACATTATCCACAATAACCTGATGAGTGTGAAGAACCCTTCTTCCCTCTCCAGTGCAGAAAAAGATTACCCTATTTTCCTTTCATGAATTGCTCTTGGTCTAGAATAATCTCATCTATCCCCGTGGAGCGAACAATCAAGTCATCATTACGTAGTTACCTACTATTTATGAGACTAAGTAGAGATACACTGACAAGCAAAAGGGTAACAATGTTTTAAAAAATTTTAATTTCAGGCTCCATATCTTACCATCCACTACAGCTTTGAACATGAGGCTACCATCATTTTATAGACCATTATTTTGGCTATCCCATACATAAATTTGATCTGCAACTATTTAGCATGTGCTTAGTTATGCAGATTCTTGTCATGTAACTTCATTGTTACAGTTTTCTGTACTACAATTTACAACGTGTTTTCTCAATCCCTACTAGCTCAGTGTGCTATTAGGTTAATTCACAAGCAAAAGGTCACTGGTTCGAATTGCGGAGCAGCCATGAAGAAGATTTCCCAAGAAAAGTTAAAACGGCATCATCCAGCTCATTGGTAGCAGTATCTTGGCCAAGAAAATTGCCAAACTGCATCATGTGAGGCCATGACAGCAGGAAGAATATGAAATGAAGTCCATCCATCCATTCAGAAGCCAAGAGGGGACGTCCATGAAAAATATTGGAGTCATCAAATCGACTCATCACAAGGTCTATCAGTTGTAATGCGACAGACACGGCAGTGGAGACGGCTTGTAGGCTTCATTAGAGTGAGATCACAGACGTCCATGGAAGCATCAGGCAACACACATTACACAGGTCTGGAATGATGGCCCGAATAAAGGGGAAAAAGCCTCAACTTCAATCTCATCATAAGTAGCGTTGGCAAAGAGATTACAGAAAAGTACGAAAAATGGAAGATTGGAAACAGGTGTTTTGGAGAAATGAGATGAAAGTCAGTAGACCGGGCTCTGATGGGGGCAAATAGATTTCGAAGAATCAAGGGAAAAGGGGACTAACAGACCAAGAAATTGAAGAAACTGTCAAAGTTCGTGAGGAAAGCCAGATAATAGGGGGATGTTTCACAGCCAAAAGCATTGGACCAGGCAGTGTTGAGAGGTGGATTTACAAAATTCTTTCAAAATAATAAAAATGTAGATTTTTAGGAGCAAAACAGTAACAATGCAGTTACATGACAAGAATGTGCATAACCAAGAATATGCAGACTAACATCATGTTGGAGATAGCCAAGATGATGGTATTCTCACGTTCATACCTGTAGTGGATGTGAGATACAGAGCCTGAAAGTCAAAAGTTCAAAACATTGTTAACCTTTTGCTCGTCAGTGTATGTAGCAGCTGAAGTAACGTGAGACTAGTCAGCCCTGCCAAAGACAAGTTTTCACTCAAAGCTAGAGAAGGATAATATTTTATATGTAATTTTATTTGCATATGACTCCTGAAATAAAAATTGCCAAAAGTTGAATATTGGTTTCAACAAAAATACTCCTTTCTAATGTCCGTGTCACTTTAAACAAGGATTAAAAAATAATGTAGAAAAAAAAAACACTTTTTCCCCATGAAAAATGTTTTACACACAAAATAAATAAAAAAAAAAAGTGTAAGGTGTATTTGCGGTCCGTAGTTCGGGGAGTAATTGCCCAAAGTATGGGCCACAAATACGGTAATTCATCGCTCTCATTGACTGCTGTGATTACCTGGTGGTTTTTCCGACACGTTTTAGGAGCCGGGAGAAAGAAATTAATGTCTATGGGAGCCAGGTCAGAATGTTTTAGAAGTACATGCTGGCCAGTGCGTACTTCCAAAACACCCAGCATATTGCGGCGCACACAGTATGTGTGAACACACCCTAAATGCCACCCAGTTTAGGGATTTCCACGTGTATAACGATATGGGCAACCATTTTGTATTGAATCAAATTTGAAGGGAATGCTGCCCATCATCTTCAAATGTTTTCATGTGCCGCCCATTTATCTGGTTGAGTATGAGACCCCTAACATAGATAACCACTGCAGCTGCACAAATCTCTCTGGTAGTTTGTTTCAGTCTGGAGTCTTGACACTTTAGTTGGGAGAGCGCTGTGTAGACTTAACAGTTTTTGCTAAACATCGACAATTGGTTCACTAAATCTAATCATAGAATAAATGCAGTATCAACAGTAGAGCCTATTACTTGCAAAAGAGTTCTTTGCATATGATTGTTCCGTTGTCCTCCCAATCTCTGGAGATGGTGATAGCATAGAGATTGTCGGCATATCTGACTTAGATGAGAAATTACTTACAGTCGTAGCTGGAAGTATTTGCTCTTTTAGTAAAGTGCATTACTAAATGCATTGCTCCCACATAATCGTTACAGTCCCAAGTAATGTTGTTAAAAGCAGCACTAAAATGTATTTCCAAGTATTGTTTCTTGGGTTGAAAAAATTAAATCTGGAACATTTTGCTACTTAAATCCTAGGTTTTAGGGCTGGTTCACAACATCTGTGAAGAAGGTTCAGAATGAATGCAGCACCAGATCCGTTAAATGACGAACGGCAACAGCGTCCGCCGGACTCTATTGACTTCATTGGGACTGTCCGGGTTCCTTCAAGGTGTCTGTCATTTAAATGGAAAAAATAGCATTGCATGCTGCACAGTTGTTTTTTTTTGGGGTCACTCATTTTTGTCAGACTCTGTGCCGGATGCTCCAAATGAAACCATAGATCTGGATGTGAACTTGGCTCTGCCTTTCATTTCATGCACTGATGTCTCAGCCTTTCAATTACATTAAAGGGCTTGACCAGAAAAATATATTTTATTGGGGCCTTGGTGGTCCAAAAACCAAAGAAACAATACTTTCAAACCAAAGAAACAATACTCTCCTGACGCTGTCTCTCTTGGCGATCCGCTTCTCTCAATTTCCACGTTCTCATCCTGACACAGAGGAGAGGCTCAAGAACCCGAAAGTCAAAAGAAGCGGATCACCAGGATTGACAGAAGACATCTAGGTAAGTTTTTGGGGTTTTTTCTTCTTTTTGGCCATCGTTGGGCCAACTGGAACATTATTTTTTTCTTTGCCTAGGAGATATGTTTGGAGACCTACCCTTTGGTTGCACATAGATTTGGCCTATGCATGGGAGAGCCTATCAATAGAAGCCCTTTGTGGATGAAATAGAAACATCAGATTCCGTTCCCTATCCAAGCCAGGCGTTCCAGTCTGTTGTCCTGTCTAATTGTGGTTGTTTGAGAATTGAAGATCAATATCTAAAAAGTGTTTCAATGTTCCAAGATGTTTCTGGGTGGGTTAGGGGTGTTCCCGGAGATAGGATTAAAGTTCCTTAGGGTTGAGATTTAAAAAGTTGGCTAGTATGGCCCTATGAAGGCTACATTGATTTTCTTTTTATAGCTATGTCCCTAGAATGTCGACATGTGGCTGAGCTGGTGACCATACAGTACAACCTGCAGGTATCTCCATGAACAGCTATTGGTGCGTTCTCTGTACCACACTGCAGACTATGGTGGTACTATATTACTATGGAAACCTTTATATAGATGCAATAATTAGTTTTAAAAAGTCATATCTCCCAGTGACATATGTCTTGGGATGTGTTTTTTTTCTTGTTCTGCACTTTAAGCTTTAAAGTTTGACCTTTTAAGATTGTATTTTTATGTCTTATCAGCTTTAGTTATTTTTCCTTTTTCTCCTCTTCACATAGGTCAGTAAATAAGTAATGTTTTGTCTCTTGTGACAATAAAGCGCTGACAAATGTTCCGCATTTAAAGATTTATTTTCAACTTTACGGGTTTTTTTTCTTCTTTTTCTTACTTTAATTGCTTTTTCCGCCTAGTACCAGAACATTGTATGCAGGTTTTGTTTCTTCATGGCACAATGAACAGATAATCATTAAAAAAAAATTTTTTATTTTGTTGGAAAATGATCATAACATTTAAAGAGCCATTATAAAATGTGGTTATCTTCACCTACTATCTTTTTCAGACCAAAAACAAAGTTGTATATCTATTGGTCAATGTTGACTACTTCAAGTCTGCAGTGGAAGCTCCTGCCTCAGATTAGATGACAGAGTCTGTAGTTTAGGATTTGTGATGGAACATTATCTTCTGTTTTAAAGGTGATAAAGAAAATTCTCCACTATGATGTATCGGCCACAAGAGAATTACTTCTGTTAAAGGGTAACTAGGTGAATTTTGCAGTTGAACTTGTGTGGATATGCAAAAATAGATTGCGACTCACAGCTCGATTTTGGCTGATATTTAAGAGAACAGAACAATGTCCCTCAAATGCTGAATTGGACTGGCCTGATGGGTACCTATAAAAGGTGTACTTCTGGTCATGACCGGTTGCTTTTCAGGAAGAAAGGCCGAGAAAGAGAGACAGAAAGCAAGAGGCAAGTGAGGTGTGCAGTAGCTGTGGAATGGGCCCCAAGTATCAACATCACTGGTGGGCCCCAAGGGATCAACGCCACTGGTGGGCCCCAAGGGATCACCGCCACTGGTGGGCCCCAAGTGATCAACGCCACTGGTGGGCCCCAAGGGATCAACGCCCTGTGGGACCCAAAGGGGATCCAACGCCACTCGGTGGGCCCCAAGGGATCAACGCCACAGGTGGGAGTGGGCCCCCAGGATACAACTCCACACGGTGGGGACCAGGTATCCCAGTCTGACATGGCTCAAATGTAATGTTGCTAGTATTAATCGAAAGATAATGTATGCCCAAGTATCATTATAGGAATGACCAACAGATGTTGAACTGTCTATTAAAAATGTATAAAGAGATACTATAGCACATTGGAGTCATATTGCACAACCGCTCAACAAGGGAGACCAGAAATCCTAAGTGGATGTGGTTTAGAAACACATTCCTCAACTGCCATTGTCCAAAATTAAGCCTGAAGGAGAAAGGGTGAAGCCATGACAACCACCAGCAGAAGTTTCAGACTGTTCTTCTCACATAGCGTAATCATGGAGGATGACTAGTGGGGGCCATCCCCATAGGTATCAGAGAAGCTAGGTAGATGGGAATGCCTTCTTCATCACTGGAAAGGAAGGGCATTGATAATAGCTGCATAGAAGACCGGTTGTAGCAATTAGACTTTTGGTAGGATGTCTGCCAGATTTGTTGATCATATGAAATATTTCTAGTAACTTAGAATGTAAAGGGAAGATGATGTGGTCCACAGTAAGGGGCAAATAAAACAGGGGGATGGTTCCTGAGGGAGAGCGTTGGCAAATGTCCAGTGAGGAAAGCTTCAGGAAAACTAGTGTGGTAGGAGCCCATGCATCTGGGAGGGAGAACCTTAAAGGAAGATGATCCAATCTCTGGCCCCTAAGCTATTTAGTTGGTGTAAAACAGACTAAAAGTTTTGTAGATGAGAACGGAGATGTTGAAATAGTTATGTTATTAGAGAGCATAGAGAGCACTGAAAAACAACCAGAGGCATGTGCCAGCAAAATGCCTGGCCCAACTACAGAAGGACAATGACGAACCAGTGCTACAACTAGGAAAGTAAAAAGATGGTGATGTTTTATTCAGTTAGAGACTGCACCTTATTTGACTAAGAAATCTCATTGTTGGTTCCTGTTTGCAGCTATTGTGCTGTTCCATATAAATAACATAAGAACGGAGGCTTACTTACTGCCAGGGGCGTCGCTAGGCAAGTTTATTTCGGCACAACCTCGAACCTCAATTGTCGGGTTCCAGGCAGCTTGCTGTGTGCCTGCAGTGCCTGACATCTATTCATCTGTATGTAGCATCCTCAGGACACACATAAGCTCAAAAAAACCGTTTCTTCAGTGCAGGCAGGGAGGGAGGGCAACTTCAGGAGGTGACGGGATCTGAGGAGGGAGCGCCTGTCACACACTGAAGTTCCTGTCAGGGCTTTGTGCTGCAGCCGCGTTCAGCACAAGAGTCTGGTGGTCAGGAATTTCAGCATCTCACAGCCCCTGCTTACACAATTCTTTAACAACTATTTAATCCAGTATCTTAAACTTGTTTATTGTTGGCTTAGGGCCACATGTATGAAAACTGTCTAGGTCTAAAATTCACTTTGTTGCCCATAGCAACCAATCAGAGCACATAGCAACCAATCAGATAGTCACGTTCAGTTCATATACTGCGCTGGAAGCATGAGAGGGGCGCTCTGTTGGTTGCTATGAGCTCTGATTGGTTGCTATGGGCAACAAAGTGAATTTTAGACGTAGACAGTATCTGCATTGTGCTGGATATGTCCTAACCAGAGCTCAGGCCACTGTTAGACTGCCGTTGTGTCAGCACATTTTAGCTCAATATTGCAATTGACCTTTCTGGGATTCTATGAAACTGTCCTTTGGAAACCATATTATGCAAATCTCCCACATGTGCCACGGATACAATCTTATTTACATATAATGTATATGTTTCAAAGACACTGATGATTGTGCACTTACATTGTGGCTACCTACAGATATCATATATATTCTCTGTAGAGTACGATTAAATGAACATGGAGGCTTTAAAGGGGGGGGGGGGGGGGGGGGGGGGGGGGGGGGGGGGGGGGGGGGGGGGGGGGGGGAGGTGGTAAAACCTGTAGCTGTCTCTTCCACTTTGCTTCTAGAGGCATGCTTGTCCAACAGCATGTACATTAGTAGTAGAGATAATCCTGGGCCTTGGCACACACATGCAGGTTTTTAGAGCCATGTTCATCGTACATGCACAGCCTGTAAATATGCCATGAAATCAAATACATTTTCTGCTTTGATGTAATGTACTAAAAGATCAAAAGTTACATAAATAGCGACTCTAATTTTGTAGTTTATTTAGTCACTTGCACTCAGTGCAAAACACAATATGTGGCTTGCACGAAGTATGCGCTCAAAGGGGTTTTACCACGAAGTAAAAGGGGAGTGGGTCGCACTTGGGTAACTCTCCTCCATTCATGTCTAGGGGAGTTCAGAATATACCCGAGCATACTCGCTTGCCTATGTTTGGAACTGCCCAAGAAAAAAATGGGGAGAACTGCACAGGCATAGTCATCTCCCCTTTCTAGGAGGCCGGCTTATATGAGCTACCAGGCCATTTCTAGAGAGGATTTTGCTTCATGGCAAAAAACCTTTAAAATAAGAATTGGGCAGCATGTTTCTGATTCAATAAAATCTCCATCATTAAGAATTGATATACCTAGGGGAAATCTGGTCTTTCTAGTTCTAAGGTATAAGAAAGTGTTACTCGCATTATTGCAAAAAAATTATTAAGCAGGGAATCACAGTATTCATCTTGATACTCCTATACCTAATGGTTTAAATGTCAGGCACAACCTCCTATATCAGTACTGATTATTTTATTTTGAACATGGCTTAATTTGTATCTTTATATATGCTTTTATGTATTTCATTTAATGGAGGCTTTTGATTGCCCTTCAGTCCTTAGCAAAATAGTGTATTAGGGCCTTTACATTATCACAGAACAAAGTACAGGCAGTCCCCGACTTACACCGTTCCAACTTACAATCAGTCCCTAAGTTACAACAAGACCCATATGGGCTGCTGGCACTTGAAGTTCCATGTTCACAGCAGATAAGTAAGCTGTGGAACGACAAGCACATGAGGTGAAAATGAGATGAAATCTTTTTAACAGGGGCACAGACAGCAAAACAAATGTAACTCCAGAACAAAATGGATAGTGCAGGGAAGGGTTTTTACATTTAGTAAATAAACCTGTTCCGACTTACATAAAAATTCAACTTAAGAACAAATCTACAGTCCCTATCCCATTAGTAACCTGGGGACTGCCTGTATACCCCAATAAAACAGTAACCTTTATTAGAATTAATATAAAATAAATGTCTAAACTGATAATCACACAATATTAATATCAAATAATCATAAAAGCACATTTTACAGTCCTAGGCGGTGTAGGCTATAGGATGTGATGTAAGAGGGTGAATTCTACTTACAATACAGTGATTTCTTCATATTTAAGGGTCCGTTCTACTTAGGATACATCAGTTTCTTACTTGATCTATTTTGACGGTCACACTGCATATAGATATGTAGAAACCAAATATCCACAAGAACCTCTTATCCTATTAACAGACCCTCAACAAGCCCTTCACACAGTGGGTTTGTTGATTGGCGGTTTATGATTACGTGACATACCCCATTTTGCTTTCTATGGATGTTCATATGTAGAAGGGCTCACGCCACGAGTAAAGAGTTTACCTCAGAAACTTGTTGGTGTGGACCATGACCTAAATGACTAAGTGATGGATTTTTAATGTCTAAAATAAAAAAATGATGTTTTAATTTCCAATTCCCTGATGTGAGACCCTGGAGATCCCTTCTTTTGAACACTTATCTAGTAGTGGCACAAATTTAAATTGCATTTTCATCACTGGGGAGAATTGGAAACAAAAACCATTGCAGAACTTACTACAGATGTACAGATAAATGTATGCAAGTTTTTTCTCCCATATCTGCCCTCCTTTCACAAAGGTCAAGGCTCCAGGGTGGTATATGTATTGTGGGCAATATGTTTTGTCATTTTTGCCAGTACAACAACCAAAAAACGTAATTCTAACCAAATTACCTCTAATTCCTATTGAAAAGCCTAAAAAAAAAAATACAAAATACACGCTTTTCTTCATCCAGAACAAGTGCCACGTTGAAACTGAGACTCGCAAACTGTTCTAGAATGACAACTCCTATTATATGGATCACCAAAACCTGGAGAGCCACAGAATGCTGCGTCACGGCACCTGTCTGCTTTATCTCACTTTGCTTGGTGTTGAATAGAAATTTCATATAAAATAAATATTTAGGTGATGAAAGTCAACCCCTTACCGACATTAGAAATACAGCAATGTCATAATGTCAATAAGAAGGTATGGAGCGGGATCATTCACTGAGACTACTCCATATGCAATAGGTGGCGCCTGTTAATTACTACCAGGGCTGGGACAAGGTATTTTGGTGCCCTAGGCAGATAAGGCACAAAAAGCCATCCCAAATGGAAAAGTTCAGCCCACTCCATGCCTTCTTGCTCCCCCTTGTCTCCCTAGGATGAAGTGACGCCCTAGGCAGTTGCTTTCTTTTGCCTACCCAACGTCCCGGCCCTGATTACAGCTTTCACCCGCTGCTATCAGCAGGGATCAGAGGACGCTCCGATCCCGGCTATTTAACACTGTGCACCATTCTTTTGCTTTATAAAACGCCCCTCCCCCCCTCCCATAACAAGATTGCAATATGCCAAGCAGTTGCCATGGCACTCTGAAACCTAATGAAGAGTTCCGGAACTGCCATGTTACTACTCCTATTACACCCTGCCTTTGGTAGAACAAGGACCATATTTCTACAACTTTATGTATGATCTTTATAATGCAGAACACTCTACAAGTGATTCACCCCCGTAGTGGTCAAATACCCTAGAGGGACAACAAGTGCTAAAAAATTAAATCAATTCAAATACATTTTTTATTTATTTATTTTTGTTATTTTACAAATAAAAAAAAGTGAGACATGATTGGTATTGCGTTGTCTGTATGATCTATTGAAATTGAACATGATTTATCCTGTACGGTGAACACTGGAGAAGAAAAAATTCCCAAAGCAGAAATTGAGGGTTTTGGTCATTTCACTTCCTGGAAAATAATAGGAATAAAAAGTGATAAAAAAGACGCGTGTATCCCTAAATAATACCAATAAAAACTATATTTCAGCCCGCAAACATTCGAGCCCCCACTTATGTCCATAGATAGAAATACAAAAAGTTATTGGTTGTAGAAAATGACACTGAAACACAAATTTAAAAAATTGAGACCTTTTTTTTATTTTTTTTAAAGTACTAAAACATAGCAAAAATCCTACACATTTGGTATCGCTATAATTGTAGTGACCTGCAGAATACAGATAACATATCATTTATACCAAACAGTGACCTCCCTTAAAATCAAAACCCATGCAAAAATGGTACAATTACATTTTTCTCACATTTTCCACTTACAATTTGTTTTTGTTTCCCAGTATACTATGTGGTACAGTCAATTGCACCAATAAAAAGTACATCTTACCCTGCACAAAACAAGCCCTAATACGGCAATATAGACAGAAAATTAAAAAAAAGTTACGTCTATTGGAATCCAGCAGGTAGCGTCGTACATTTTGTTCTTTCACCCTGAAATCTTGTATATACACATGTCAAGTAAAAAAAAAAAAAAAAAGAAAAAAAAAAAAAAAAAAAAAAGGTTAAGCTTTTAAGATCTCAGCACATCAAAGTTTTTAATCATTAACATAGTCACACTCCTCATATGTAAAATATTGATTGGATTTAGTACTTCAGCGCGTAGAACCATGACGTTGTGCATGGGAAACTTTGTGAGGTTTTACTGGCACATTAATCAGAATGCTGTATAAGTTAACAGCTCAGATCACTGATTATTAGGGGTAAGATGGAAATTTGTGGGGAAGCTGACTGCTGAGCTGGTCTCCATTTTAAGACTGAGTGCTAGGAAAATATATAGTATTTGTAGTTTATGCATTTTTTTTTATTTATTTATTAAGATCAGAACATATTCCAAGGTGAATGACCTGCTCCTATTGTTTGGGACATAAAGAGTAAGGTTATGTTCACACGGCGTATTGTGGTGCGCACAGGTACATGCCGCAATACTAAAGAACAATGCGACAACTAATAAAGTGTCACCAAATATTCCCCAAAAATCAATAATCCAAAGTACAAGAAAGGGAAAAAATTCTAAAATATAACTTTTATTAAATAAAGCTTAAAACAGCGCAATGTGACAGCAAAAACATACTAATCAATATAGCAGCACTGATAAAGATAATGTTAAGTGCCAGCAGCAAAGGAACAACTGTCCCTATAAAGGACCTACAGCCCTGGTAGACTACAATCTCCCTATCCTGATAATACAGGATATTCGCCCTGATGAGGGTGTTCCTGTCCGGTACCTAACCATTCAACGAACTACAATAGCCCTAATACACCCTCACATAATAGTCCCAACATGTTTCCATTACTCTAAGATGTCAATTAAACTTCATCAGTGGACAAAATTATGGAGAAAGGAGGGATCACTAAATACACAATCACCTAGACAATAGCCGATATTAAATAGATGAATAAGGGTTAATGTTATAAGATACTGTAATAACAAATTATTCATGCTGCACTATGCCTGCTGTTGGAAGTACGCACAGAGGTGCGTACTTTCAGCAGCGCAATGGCCCTGCCTCCTATTAGTTTGGTATTTCTTGCCGTGTAAGCACCCGTATGAAGTGACACGTCACTCCTTTTTATAGGTGCACAGTACATGCTGGGAAATACGAGTGATTTACTCAATGAGTCCTATGATTTTACCTTATTTGCAGGGCATTCTTTGGCGCAACTATACACTGAAGTACACCCTGCAAGTACACCATGTGAACATACCTTTATTGTCCGTCTACATGGCAAGGATTTCTAGTCCGATTCGTATTTTTAAAACCGTCAAAACACGACTGTAAAATCATCCCCATAGACCTCAATAGAAAATCTATGTTGTAGTCCATATGATTCTGATTTTCTGAGGTTGTATTTAAAAAAAACTTGGATCATGTTCATTCTTACGTCGGATTTCACTCGAAAACCTGCGGAAATTTACTACTGAAGTGGGATGGCATGAAAAATGACCAGAAAGCTTTGTGCACGTTTTTTGGTGCGGATCCATTTTCAAAAACTCAATCGTGCTCTATGATGGAAAAAACGAATCCAAAATCTGTGCCAAAAAACGAAAACAGAGTTAAAAATCCTTGTTTTTGTGTAAAATACTGTTCAAATACTCGGACAATAATGTTTTAGGATTCAGAATCAAGTATTTTTTCCTTTGTCGTGTGAACACAGCCTATAATGACAGAAAGGTGGTCAAGGATGCCTGCAGAGAAGCCATTGAGGTGGTACTCGATTTCATTGACTCTCCCAATCTATCCCTTGTATGTCAGGTTTGAGAAGCTGCAATATTTGTTTGTAGGTATCTTCAAGTCTAGTCCCCTTATGCTCAAAGTTCTGCTTAATAGAGATAGATATGAATGTACCCACTCAGTGTCTGCAGTATCCATTCCTCTTTCTCCATCTGACTTCCAGAATCCATGTCTGACCATTGAAGATAGGCAACAGAGAGCTGAGGTCTTGAGACCGGTGATTGTGTTGGAGGTCCTTGGGCCATAGTACCAGAAGCTAAATGTTCCGGACACAGGTTCAGAAGCTGCAAGACACAACAGAAAATCAGCAGCACTCTATATGCACTAAAAACCAGTCAAAGAGGACATAAGAATTTTTGGGAAAAGCATTTCTGCTACTGTGGAATATATAAAAAATTTTGAGGTTCAATTTTAATTTGATAAAAAAAATTGTAGATGCACATTACCCCGCAAGGTGACCCCAAATTTAGGTGGGAACATACGCTTTGTTACCCCCTTTGGGGTTTTGTTCAACCCCCATATTTCAGGAGAGAAGATTAAAATATAACCTGATCTGATTAAGGATTTGTCAGGTGGGTGGAGCGGCCCAAAAAACCAAGATGTGATCCCCCACTCCCCCATGTAAAAAAAATCAAAAAAAAAAATCGGTCAGCACATCCATTTTGAAAAATAATGTATAGGGAAAACCCGGTGTGGCAGCTAAAAGCAATGCAACACAAACAAAATCAGCAGCATCTTAGGCACTAAAAAAAGGTCAAGGGACATAAAAAGCGTTTGTTTTTCCTTTGGGCAGTTGAAGGAAAGTAAAACTGCAGAAATAGGGCGGGCAGATGGGGGACCCATGCTTCCACGTCTATGCCCCATTGGGGCTCTGGTTCTAATCTTTACAGGTAAAATGGACAGGTTTGTGTAAACCAGCAGTCCTAAGAAGAAAAGGGCTATGCCCCTTCACAGGCTGCAGTGTGTCACTGAGAAAATATTAGAATTGTGAATATTGCTGAATTAGTCACTAATACATATAAAATGAATATACTGAGGAAATCTTACTGGATGTTACTAAAGCTATGATGTTTTAAGGTATGCAGCATGGTGTTGATTGATTGGATACTAATGGTTATCTTGTATGCATATTCAAATATATAAAACCCAATATATGGTAAATGAGAAACTTTTGAATGGAAGTTGGACCTGTGTCTGGTCTTGTCACGCTACCCTCTTCTTGTGTTTATGGTCACAGCCAGCCTCATCACTGTGGCGGCTCAGTTGTCCCAAACCGCTAATGGCATCCATCATGTCTGTCTTCTGCTTCTTTGTGGTGGCCACCAGTCTCTGTTCTTGTGTGGGCATCCCTATTGTGTGCAAGTACTGGCTTTTGGTCTTTTTAAGGGTCAATGTGGTCGTAGAGAAGTTTCCTTTACCAGCGGCAATTGGTCATAGACTAGATCATCATATCCTATTTCTTCAATGAAGTTTATTTCCCAGGCATTGTTAGAGTATTTATGTGCTGGTTATTGGTCTCTTTAAGGGTTAGTGTGCGCCAAAGATGAGCCTCTTTCACCAATGCCTACTGGTAATATCATAGTCATCATAGCATATATCAATGATCTTACTTGCCTAGGCATTGTTGGAGTGCATATGTTTGCCAGTTTTTAGTCTCTTTAACGGTTAGTGCTGACTGGTCATATCCTAGACATCATAGCATATATCTTCAATGATCTTACTTGCCTAGGCATATGACCAGGTTTTTGGTCTCTTTAAGGGTCAGTGTGCACCGAGGAGGAGCTTTCTTTACTAATGCCTATTGGTCATAGTCTATACAGTGCCTTGCGAAAGTATTCTACCCCTTGAACTTTTCAACCTTTTGCCACATTTCAGGCTTCAAACATAAAGATATAAAATTTTAATTTTTTGTGAGAATCAACAACAGTGGACACAATTGTGAAGTAGAACAAAATTTATTGGATATTTTAACTTTTGTAAAAAATAATAACTGAAAAGTGGGGCGTGCAAATATTGGCCCCCTTAAGTTAAAAACCTTGTAGCACCACCTTTTGCTGCGATTACAGCTGCAAGTCACTTTGGGTATGTCTTTATCAGTTTTGCAAATCTAGAAACTGAAATTCTTGCCCATTCTTCCTTGGCGCACAGCTGGAGCTCAGTGAGGTTGGATGGAGAGCGTTTGTGAACAGCTGGAGCTCAGTGAGGTTGGATGGAGAGCGTTTGTGAGCAGCTGGAGCTCAGTGAGGTTGGATGGAGAGCGTTTGGAAACAGCTGGAGCTCAGTGAGGTTGGATGGAGAGCGTTTGTGAGCAGCTGGAGCTCAGTGAGGTTGGATGGAGTGCGTTATGTGGAAGCAGGAGCTCAGTGAGGTTGGATGGAGAGCGTTTGTTAGCAGCTGGAGCTCAGTGAGGTTGGGATGGAGAGCGTTTGTGAACAGCTGGAGTCAGTGAGGTTGGATGGGAGAGCGGGTGAGAAAGCTGGAGCTCAGTGAGGTTGGTGGAGAGCGTTTGTGAAAAGCTGGAGCTCAGTGAGGTTGGATGGAGAGCGTTTGTGAAAACCCGGCAGCTCATAGGTTGGTTTGGAAACGGTTTGGGGTGCTGGGCCATCTACGGGGAATCGTTTATTGTGACCTGAGTAGTTTTGTTTTTGGGGTTGGGAAGTTTTTTGAAGTAAACTCGTGGGGTTAGGCTTTTGCAGCCCCAACCCGGTTTTTTAGAATTTGGGTCCGGGATATTTGGTCCATCCATCTTCCCAACAATTTTAACCATCTTCCCTGTCCCTGAAGAAAAGCCAAACCATGATGCTGCCCCCACCATGTGTGACAGTGGGGATGGGGTGTTCAGGGTGATGAGCTGTGTTGCTTTTCCGCCAAACATATCGTTTTGCATTGTGGACAAAAAGTTGGATTTTGGTTTTATCTGAGCAGAGCACCTTCTTCCACATGTTTGGTGTCTCCCAGGCGGCTTGTGGCTTTAAACGAGACTTTTTATGGATATCTTTGAGAAATGGCTTCTTCTTGCCTCTTCCATAAAGGCCAGATTTGCGTAGTGTACGACTGATTGTTGTCCTATGGACAGACTCTCCCACCTCAGCTGTAGATCTCTGCAGTTCATCTCTGATCAGTCTTCTGCTTGTTTGAGATGAAAGTTTAGAGGGACGGCCCGGTCTTTGTAGATTTGCAGTGGTCTGATACTCCTTTCATTTCAATATGATCGCTTGCACAGTGCTCTTTGGGATGTTTAAAGTTTGGGAAATCTTTTTGTATCAAAATCTGACTTTAAACTTCTCCACAACAGTATAATGGACCTGCCTGGTGTGTTCCTTGGTCTTCATGATGCTCTTTGCGCTTTAAACAGAACCTGAGACTATCACAGGCAGGTGCCTTTATACGGAGACTTGATTAACAAGGTGGATTATATTTATTTATCATCAGTCATTTAGGACAACATTGGATCATTCAGAGATCCTCACTGAACTTCTAGAGTGAGTTTGCTGCACTGAAAGTAAAGGGGCCGAATAATATTGCGCGCCCCACTTTTTATTTTTTTACAAAAGTTTAAAATATCCAATAAATTTCGTTCCACTTCACAATTGTGTCCCACTTGTTGATTTTTCACAATTTTTTTTTTAATTTTATATCTTTGTTTGAAGCCTGAAATGTGGCGAAAGGTTGAAAAGTTCAAGGGGTCCGAATACTTCCGCAAGGCACTGTATCATCATGCCATATCTCTTCAGTGATCTTTCTTGCCAGAGAAAAAAGGTTCCTATGTTGTTAGAAGTTACAAAGGTGTACATTAGATTTGTGTTCGACCTTCCTGGCACGGGTAAAGGTTGAGAGAGGTCTGTAGATGCAAGGGCATTTTTTTTAGCACATGACAAAATTAGTGGCCTTTTGGTATCTAGCACCTAAATGCGAATTGCCTTATATACAAGTATATACAAGTTATATACTAACTACACCTTCAATTATTGCTACAAATGTAGAACTGATAAACTTAACGGATAACTCGCTGTGATTTTACAGCACAAGAAGTTTTCTCTTTCAATGCTTTTCAGTAGCTTTTATTTTTGTGATGTAAGAACCGATAATACGGAAAGCTGTGATAACACCATCAAGTTAAATCTTGCTATATACATACTATCTTTTGGTTCACAGAGCTGTAGTTCACTGTAGAAAATGTGTTATGTGTTCAATACTGATTTCCCCGCTGTGTAGGGCCGAGTTTATAGAAGCTACAGTGCTTGTGAAGCATATCTACAGTAGTGTGCCATGCCGAAACTTGTAGTTCCATAGCAACAGCCAAAGAACTACATGTCCCAGCATGCAGATTCTGCTCCCATACAATTAGAATGTGTACTCAACACTGGGTGAGGGAAGACTTTTTTTTTTTTTTTTTTTTTTTTTACTCATAAATAGATTACCCCCACCCCAGCCCAATGTTAAATACAAGTACTGATCCGATTAATCTAGTAGTATGGATGTAGAATGTCCTTTGAGTTACATGCTATATGCTGGAGCCATTTGCACATGCGCCAACAGACCTGATCGGAATAAGGTCACAGATGCGGAAAACAAAACTTGATTTCTGCTACTCGGTCCAGCAAAGGTGCAAAAGACATTATTTATTATGAAAAAGGCACAGAGGGTAAAAACATGTCGCTTTGCCCTTGTTCACAAGAAGTGGAAAAAATAACAGAAAGATTAAAACAAAGCGGGTACACAGAAAAAAATGATAAAACAAGCTGAAATAAAAGCAAGAGAGAAAATTCGTGATCAATTATTAGTACCAAAAAATAAATACAAAAAAATTAGTGATAACAGTATAACTTTTTCTACGCCATACAGCTCTGAATTTTGGCAAATTAAAAAGATTTTTTCCAAAAACATAAACATTTTGAGGCAGGATGAGACAATGGCAAATATCATTGATCAGGGAATAAGATGTGTCCCCAAAAGAAACCTAACTATAGGCAATCAGATTTCTAGAAGTAAAACCAATACAGAAACTTGGCTCTCATTAAAAGGTTTTCATCCTTGCGATGGCAAAAGGTGCAATGTGTGTCAATACACACAAAAAGTGGTTACTTTTAAATCTAATACAGATAATGAAAAGAGTTACAATATAAAACAATTCATAAATTGTGATAGCCACCATGTGGTGTACCTAATACATTGCACCGATTGCCGCATGTCATATGTCGGTAGTAGTATAAGAAAAGTAAAAACTCGTATAGATGAACACCTTTTAGGCATTAGAAAACAGCAACCACACCAGTCAGGTGCGGTGAAACACTTTTTAGAACAACATGCAGGAGATCTTACCTCTTTCTGTTTCTATGCGATTGAGAAAGTAAAAAAAACGGAACGAGGTGGAGATTGGGAGCATATGGTGCGGCTCCGTGAGGCTCATTGGATTTTGGAGTTGGATGTTAGGGCCCCGAACGGCCTCAACTTCCGAAATGACTTGCTATATATTTATTAAATAGGCACATGTTTGTTATGGAGTAGTATATCACATTGTTTTTAACGTGATTTTAACACGTATAATGAAGGATCAAAATTCTAAGATAAATAGGAAATGACTAATTGGGAATGAAATTAGCATATAACACACATAAATCATATAAAGAGTCATTCCTTCATTACACGTTATGCTGTGAACAAGGGCGAAATTTTATTAAGCCTGAAACGCGTTAGTATTTCACGCTAGAGACGTGTTTTTACCCTCTGTACCTTTTTCATAATAAAGAATGTCTTTTGCACCTATGCTGGACCGAGTAGCAGAAATCAAGTTTTGTTTTCCGCATCTGTGTATATTTGAAAAGTCCTGAGGTCGTGGACAACAGCGGTCCGTGCAGAAAGGAAAGCTTAGACGCTGAAAACCAGTGGAACAGGTGTATCCGAAACTGCAATTGGAGGTGAGCTACAGCCAAAGACTTTTTGTATGCTATATAACTCGGAATAAGTTCAACCTGGGCATAGAACATTTTTGTTCCAAAAAATTTAACAGTTATGACTAAGATAAAAATTCAACTTAAGAACAAACCTTCAGAACCGGTCTTGTTTGTAACCCAGGGACTGGCTGAATTAGTTTAAAAAAAACAACCTTAAAATGAATGAATGACATATCATGAAAAAAGGGGAAGCCATTAATAGAATAACCAAGCACAGGAAATCAAACACAATCCAAGTATTAAAACACTACGAGCATTAAAAAACTATCAAAAAGATGATCGGATTTTCAGAAAAGCATTTCTGCTACTTGGAATACTTGAAAAATTTGAGGTTCTTAGTGTACATTTTTGATAAGTCCACCTGCCAAACGACAAGGTGACCTCAATACAGGTGGGAACCTATGCTATATATTACCTCTTGGTGCCTGTTCAGACCTCCACACTACAGGGAGAGTAGATTCCAGCTACAAGGTACTCTGCATTGATATAAAAACCTATACAGCTGATCAGAGTGCAAAAAAACAGTGTGGGCAGTGACTCTCCCATACAAACGGGCTAGAAAAACAATGTTTGGTCTGCACATCCAAAACGTTTTTTTTTCCCCAAAAAAATGAGCAGAATGGTGTGACTGTAAAATGCAAACACAATCCATTATCAGCAGCACACCACTAGCACTAAGCGCAAGAAAGCGTTCCAAGTGTTAACTGATTAATTAGTAGCAAAAATTGGATTTCATTGCTGGAATTATGACTTCTTCAGGTCAAGCCTGATAAACTGATAACCCTGAAAAGGGCGCTGGTCCGCTGCCAAAGTGTGTTGCTTTTCAGCTCTATTGAAACTGTTCTATTAAGAAAGGGATGGACATTAGATCTTTGCTAAACTGCTGCCAGTTCCAATTGATGCCCAATCCAGTACTAATTATGTTACCAAATCTGCCACCTATGAAAAAGATGCAAGTCTGTCTATTTCATCTTATTATCCTGTAATTTTGATCGAGAGGAGGACCCGCTTGAGACAGGAGCTAATGTTCCTCATAAAGGGGTGCTCTCACCTCGCTGTTTCACAGAGCCGCCTCTTCACAGCCAGCTTCAGGCTCCCACCTCCAATAATTATTTACTAGACTCTTATGTGGAACTGTATCACATTTTAGTAAATTGTGATCAGAACAAGATATATATTCCTATCCCTTCAAACCTGTGTTTAAGTTTATTTAGGGTAATTACTCCTTTCTACTCATTAGTTTAAATTTACAGCTGGTTAATGAAGTATTCCCATGAAGCCAGATCCTTGTTACGGGACAACTCATAGCTACGAGGCGACCAACTTACTGAATAAGGAGGGTGGCACTTTTGACCGTCCTCCCCATTCATTTCTATGTGAGTGTACTATATTCCGAACTCCCATAGAAATGAATGTTCAAAAGCACCGCGTTCCACATTAACTTGGTCGTAGCTAGCAGTGAGTCAACCTGTAACAAGTTGGTGGCATCATGGGAACACCCCTTTAACTATTGACAATCCTGTAAAACACATCCTATCATTATAAAGCCAGTAACATTAAAGGGGTTTTCTCACCATGCAGTTACACAGAGCCATAGCCAGCTTCAGACTCGATTCCTGTTCAAACTGTAGGCGGGTCTATAGCAGTGATTGACACTATACAAGGCTACAGAGCTTGGAAGAGTGAAAGCTCATTTAATTAAGTAAACACAGTCTGTTGCAGGGGTGTAGCTACAGGGGGTGCAGCAGTAGCAGTCACTACCGGGCCCTACAGCCTGTGGGGGCCCAAAAGCCCTCCTGCCACATAAGAAAACACCAGTATTGTAATTGGCACATGGTAACTGGGGGGCCCCATTTCACTTTATGCACTAGGGCCCAAAAGCTTGAAGTTTCGCCTCTGGTCTGTTGCTAGAGATAAGACTCTGTAGGGAGTGACTCACCGTGGTCGGACTGCCAGACCGCAGCTTGAAGCAATGAGAGTTAAGAGAGAGCAGGGAGAGGTGGGGAGAGAAGTTGGTAACTTGTGTGCGCTAAGAGGAGATAAAATCTTCTTTATCACCTGACCAAAGCAAAAATCAAGAGAGCAATGTATTTGGTAGTAGTATTAATCTACCTTCCATGCATGTTAAAAGCCAATCATTGTAGTGAGAAAACCCCTTTAACAATGACGTTCTGGAAAACTTGTAGTTATACGGACCAGTGACTTTTATAGGCTTTTATAGTAGTATTTAAAAGTAATTCCTCTTTCTGGAGTTCATTTATTTCTACTTGTCTGGTTTTGAAGATACTATTGACTTTTTTTATTGAATTTTCTCGAAAAGCTTTGTCTGCTAAATTCTGTGTTTTTTCTCTTTTTTGATGGATGCAGGATCAGGCAACTGTGTTCTTCTTATCAGTTGGTCCCGTAGCTTTCAGACCCCAATGAATAAGTATTTAGGGGTTTTACTACAATTGACATTTATCACCTGTTCAGAGGACAGATGATAAACTTCTGATGGCTGTGACCTTCATCAATCGCTCAAAGTCCCCTGTTCCTTTTCACTACAGTTGAGCAGTCAGGAAGTGTTTGGTTTTAGTATATAGGGGCCCCTTTTACCCTTTTGGGGGGAAAACATGTGATTAGCCTTTTAAGGTGCAATTTTAATTCCCAATTCCTTCTAACCATTGTGGGGTTCCCAACCAGAGCGCAAGGGGGCCTGGGAAAAAAAAAAGAACGGGAGGGTAAATTTTTTTTTTTAGGGTAACGTTCACCCCTTACATGCTTACAGCTCGGCCATATTTCCAAGCTGGCCCTATTTCCTGCCACCGCTGCCTTACCGCCCGCGGCCCCTACCCCGCAGGGGGTTTATGTTTACACCCCCCTTTAACCTGTTGTGGCCCTTACCTGCCTACAGCCGAACCCTATATTTTTTAAAGTGGCCCTTTCTGTCTTCAGCTGGCCCCTTACTTTAAGCCGGCTTTTCCTGCTAACTGGCCCTTTTTATACGTCAGGCCGCCCCTTTCCTGCCTCAGCTGGCCCTAAAAATGTTTATAAAGACATACCCGAAAGAAGATTGTACTTTTGGGGGGGTAAAAAAATGTAGCCTTTTCTTATGTCGGGGAAATAGGGGGCAATTTTTTCTTTAGGGAAAAACTTTTTTTAATTTTTTTCTAGGTGCATCTTTTATTGCCCATTCCATCTACACATTGTAGGGTTCTCCAACATGTAGCGGTACATAGACTCTCATGTTAAAAAAAAAAAATGTATACTGAGTGGTATAATTTTTATTTTTTAGGGTACTTTCCCCCCTTTACAGCATTACTCCGGCGCAAAATTGCAAATTTTACATGCCCTTATCTCCCGTCGCAAAAATACGATGAAAATGACACGCGGGGGGACGAGGCATAATCCATAGGTCTCTATGAGAGCTATGGATTACCGTAATTGCAACGCCCATCTCGCCCCGTATTAAGCGCAAATACGCGGCGAAATCCGCGCACAAAGACACTGTGTGAACATACCCTTACTGTATCCAGCTCTATGGATACAAAAATGGCAACACAAAAAAAGTTAATAAGAAAGTAATATTGGAATAAGAAATCACAATTTGTATAAAAGAACATTATTTAAAATTGTCTTCTCTGATTAAAATCTAAACTATTTAGGGACCAGGGGCGTCACTACAGGGGGAGCAGGGTAGAGTCCTCGGGCCCAGCAGCCGGGGGGCCCCCCAAAAGCCCCCTGCCACATAAGAAGATACCACATTGTAAAGGTGATGGTAACTGGGGGGCCCCATTTCACGTTTTGCACCAGGGCCCCAAGAGCTTGAAGTTACGCCTCTGTTAAGGACTATGGCAGATTCTTTCATCCTGGCTTAAAGGGACTGTCCAGTTGGGAGAACTTATTTAGTGTTGCAGGTCCCGCAGAGAGCAAGTGATCAACTGTTTGGGGCAAAGCCCTGATCATTTCCCCCCCAGCCCTAAAATTTAAAACCCACGAAATGAATAGTGGGGTTTTGGGTGATTTCGAGGCCGGCTTTCCCCGGTCAAGAGCCGTTTTTTATTGCTGCTCTTTTGTGGGAATGACCGCAAAAGCTCTGATTGACTCAATGCCCCATGTGTTCATCTAAAAAGGGGCTACGCTACCAGAAAATGGTTTTTAACCCCTTCACTGCCAAGGATAGATGTAATATGTCCTGGCTTTATATGCTCGCTGTGTCTATGTAATTTTTGCCTTGAAATGATGCCAGGCCCAATATTATAGGTGCAGAAGTTGGGGAGCAGTATGAACTGTTCATCCCCCAGTTTAATCTGGGTGTGAGAGAGTAGGAAGCTGCAAGTTGTATAAGGAAGAATGGGCCTGTCATCATCCTCCTCCTACACTGCACAGCCTCTAGAGACCCTGGGGTAGGTAGCGGAGACTGGGACTTTTTCTTTGTCATTACGACCTTTTACCACTGGGGATATGTGTCTTCTGATTAGAGGGTCTTTTATATTTTCTATTAAAGAGGTAAAATAGGAGCAGTTACACATCTAATCATCCATTATGTCCATTCAGGCCACACATTATCACTCTATTTTTTATAATCTATATTATTGATTGTGCTTGTTAAAAGTGGGAAAATTATCCTGAAAGCAAATGAGTTAAAAATAATATATTATACACGTCCCCCCAACCACCGTTCCAACTTACGTCTGTACCCAAATTACAAATGGAGACTTAAGGGGCGCTGGCACTTTTAGTTTCCCTGTTTCCCCAGCAGATTAGCTGTGGAAAGAAAAGTACCACATGCCCCAAACCCGACATGAGGGAAAAACTTTTTTTAAAAAGGGGACAGAAGAAAAACAAAATTAAAAAAAACCCCCTGAAACTTCCCAAAAAAAAAACCCTTTTTGCTGGAGTTACATTTAATAAATTTTACCTTTCTTACTTAATACAAAATTTAAACTGCAGTCCCTATCCCGTAACCCGGGGGGGCGCCTGTAAATTTTAAAAAACCACTAAGGCATACAAAATAGCAGTGGTGCTTCGATAAAGGAAGGAAAAAACTGAATATCGGCGTTCTAAAGAGACACTTCCGTCAGAGAGGAGTATTTCTGATAAAATTTATATTCCAGGCAAACTATTTTCTTTTTAGAATTTTTGTCTATATATTTATTTTATTTCGGCCATCTTATACCTATAAAATCTTTTCCTTTTCTAGCTGTGTTTAGTAAAGAGAGAAAACTGCCAAATGGCCGGGCAGACTAACCTCACTTTACTGTTGGTGCTGCTAATGTCTTATGTAGTCTCATTACAAATAGTAATGACAATGATTTTTCTATTGTTCTCTTGTTCTTCTAATTGCAACGCCAAACAAAACTACATTTACCCAATAAAATAATTATTTCTTTATTGAAAATCAACACAAATCTAAACAATAGTGTTGCCGAAAGTGCTGCAGGTAAGTATATCCCAAATCAAAATAACTCAATTACAAAATATAATAATGAAATTGGTACACATGATTTAGAGTAATATCACGGGTGTCCCTGCGACCCCCGTGTCGGGTCTCGGGCACACCCGCACCCCAGCTGCGTCCCCACCCTCGGGCTGCAGGCGTGCTCGCAGCTCCCTTCACTTACCTCGCCGTGCTCCTGCTGTACTTCGGGCATGTGTCTCTGCTGCCGGGCGTACGCGCGCTCGCCCCCTTGTGGGCGCGCGCGGCACTGCAGCTCTGCAGCTCAATTTAAAGGGACAGCGCGCCGGTGATTAATTTCACCGGGCGCCGACCCTATTTAAGTCCTGCCACTCCTTTACTACCTTGCCGAATCGATAGTGCCCTGTGCCTAGAGAGGAAGCGTTCCAGAGTATCTTGTTTGTCTACCGTGTACCGTACCTTCTGCCTTCGTCCCTTGACCACAAACCTCTGCCGCCTGTCCTGACCACCTGCCTGACCCCGACTACGAGCTTGCTTCACGATTCTGTACCGCGCAACACTTCGGCTGCCACCGCAAGCAAGTCACGTCAGGGGTAGCGACCTGGTAGCAATCCACCGCAGCAAGTCCATCCCGCTTTGCGGCGGGCTCTGGTGAAAACCGGACCTACTTAGACTCCGCTCCCTGCTGTGGCTTACACTATCGCTTGCGGTGGTCCAGAGGATCCACTACCTCATCCGTTACAAGTAATATATGCAAAAAAAATTCATATGCCCCAACAAGGTAACATAAGTAATACATATATAATCAAACCAATCTGTATAAATAACCAATACAAAATAAAGCCATAATAATGGGATAATACAGACCAAATAGCGGGCTATACTTACCTCTAGCACTTCCGGCACTTTTTTGCACCGCTATTATAGATTTTTGTATTTGCGTTGATTTATTTTCAATAAAGAAATATTTATTTTATTGGGTAAATATAGTTTTGTTTGGTGTTGCAGCATTTTGTTATCTTTCACCTAGGTGGTTGTTTTATTTTTTGCTATTTGGTCTGGTTTTTTTTGATTGGCGGATTCTTCTAATTGCAGTGACATGACTGCAGGAGGTTTAAGCTATACAGCAGACAGCTATAAAGCTCAAAGTAAGCAATCAAAAGTGATCAATCTCCTTCGTTTGTTAGAGATAACACACTCTGTTCTCAAGCTGCGGTCCACCCTGGTGATGTCACTTTCTTCTTTCTGACCAATCAGGAATGGGGAGCAGGACGGTAACCATAGAAACCTATATGCGGTCAGAGCAAGTGAAATCTCTATTATGTTCTGAACAAGGTAATATCAAAAGACCAATGTATATGGGAAAATGTTCACAAAAAATGGTAGAGCTCACCCTTTTTGGATTTGCTTGCGGAAACTTCCAACTTGTTGTTTTTCACCTGCCACTCGCCTATATCGCACGGGTTCACCATCAGCATTCGGTGTATTCATTTTTTCAAAACCGGAAAAGATTCAGTGTGGTTCACTAAAAGCATGTTTTCTTCGGCCATGTTAACACGGCTTATTCAAGCCGTAATTGCGAGCTGGATTGCGCTCGCAATTCTGGCTTGAATAAGGGGCGGGGGCGCGGCGGGGGGAGCTGCCCGCCGACCCCATAGACTTGCATTATCCACGGCGCGTATTGCGCCTGGATAATGTGCCAGGCGGGGAGGAGCGACGGAATCCACTGTTCTCTATGAGAATTGTGGATTACCGTAATTACTGCGACGGATGAGCCGTACTGCAGCGCAATTTCCGGCGCGCAGTCGACTCCAATCGCGGCGAAAATAGGGCCGAGTGAACGGCCCCTTACTGAAGATATACCCAGGGCCGTCTTAACAGCACTATGGACCCCTTTGCAGAGAGGTGTACAGGGCAGTATATTGGTAGGCAGGGCAGTATATTGGTAGGCAGGGCAGTATATTGGTAGACAGGGGCAGTATATGGGCAGGCAGGGGCAGTATTTTGGGGCAGGCAGGGTATATGGGAGGCAGGGGCAGTATATGGGCAGGTAGGGGCAGTTATAGCCAGGCAGGGGCAGTGTATTGGCAGGCAAGGGGCAGTATATAGCCAGGGAGCAGTATTGGGCATGTAGGACCAGTAGTTTTAAAAAATAAAATAAAAATATTACTCACATGATTTCCCACCTCTAATCATTGTCAGGAGCCTGAGGCCGATAATAGCACACTGAAGGGCCGCGGAGAAGGCGCACGATGACGTCATCAAAACGAGCGCCTGCCCCGCGGCCTCCTGGGAGCTGAACAGACAGGATCAATAGATCCCAGATGTTCAGCCTCGGCAGCTGCCAGCACCGCGCGATGCAGGCAGCGGCCGTGATGGCTGCATGGCTGGGTCTGTGACCCGGCCATGCAGCCGTGGGATGAAGGGGGACCTGCACCACAGACCGGCGCCGGTACTCGGGCCCGCCAGGGGGAAACCCCAGCCTCCTGCGGCGACGCTCCGAGCCGGCGCTGCGGCCCGAATCCCGGCTGTCGCTCCACCGGGCTGGGTAGGCGGCTGCCTGGGAGGGCCCCCTGAGATCGTGGGGCTCCCGGGCAATGGCCTACGTGGCCCAATGGAAGAGACAGCCCTGGATTTACCATAAACAACACCAGGAAAGGTGCAGGAAACTGGGATTACGCTTAACGTGTTTTGAACCTTTACAGGTTCTTGTTCACATTTGAGCATTTATCAGATGTCGCTAAACCCGGATCACTAAATCCTGCAACAAAGTTCGGTAGCTCACTAGTTAACTAGACGGTTCCACACACCTGCTGTCGGAGTTCCTCATACTCTCTTCACACTGTACACTTGTAAAAACCAAAGCAGGGTAAAATAATTTGATCAAACTTCATCATATTCAATGAATGATTTAGCTTGCATAATCCCGGGTCACTCTATTGTTATGATATATTGCTCCTCTCTCTATAAGCGCAACAGGTATTATATTGACCTTATTGGTCATTTTGGAGGCATGGGTCTTTTAACTAGTGGGCATTAGATTATCGATATTATTACACATTTCACCAGATTATGATGTGAGTGAGGGGTTGTCATAACTTTTTGGTTACTATATGCCTCCCATAATTCTGAGGGTACACATTTGGTTTTTTGTAGTACTTGCTCTCCCTTTACGTTGTTTGAATTCTCCTATATCAGTCCCCTGATGATATGTGTATGGGGAATTAAAACATCTTGGGACAAACATTCCAATTTTAGAACTTGTGATTAAGGCAAGTGTGTGGAAGGGACAGATTCCCGACGGGGACGTCCTTTTTGGGACAATTAACCCGTAAGTAGGATCTAGGGAGACCTGGGACAAGTAGAGATTTACCAGGGTCCCCTGCACAGTTTGTCCTCCCCCCCCCCTCAACCTTTGTCCTATTGTATTTATGGATCCCTAGTTGATTTTTTAAAATTGAATGATGCTTGTCTTTTGTAGCCCATTGTTAATGTGTAACCCCTGGTTATCATTTTAATATATTTATTAAAAGTTATGTATTAAATGCACATTTGCTTTTTTTTTTTTTATTTGATTGTTTTTGTGCATATTTGAGACACCATTTCTATTCTTCACAAGGTAGTATTTTTTTGGTCTGTATTTTGTTGTTTATGGTATATCTTCATTAGAGAAAGCGGCTTTTAGTGAACCACACTGGATCTTTTCCTGTATTTGAAAAAAGTCTTCATTTAACTTTCCCTATGTGTCGAAAGCTAGGCTGTATAGGGATAAGCCAGGCTCACTGATTGGCCCATAGACTCGGCCTCCAAATTGTCTGATTAGCCAGCCCTGCAAAGCGCCCTCCTGCCATGGCTGGAAGGTTTATGGTGGAAGGTATACATCTGCTGCCTGGCTCTTCCACTAGCATGATAGTGACTACAAGAAGCAGGATCAGGGGCAGGTGAGCAAATTACAATTAGGGGGGGGGGGGTGCAAAATTCAGAATTAGAGATGTTACGACCCTGAATACCAGTTACGGCGATGGGAGAAAAATTCTACAGGGGTTTCTGGGCCTCCAGATAGCATGAGGTTAAGGCTAACCCTAAACCCGAAGTGCCACATGTATGAAAACTATCTAGGTCTAAGACTTTCTTTGTTGCCCTTAAAAAAAACAATCAGAGCTCCCCTTTTATTGCATATAGTGCTCTGAAAAAAATTAAAGGGAAGCTCTGATTGGTCGCTATGGGCTCTGATTGGTTGCTGTGGGCATCAAAGAAAGTCTTACAACTAGACAGTTTTCATACTTGTGGCACTTAGGGTTTAGGGTTAGCCTTAACCCCATGCTATGTGGAGGCCAAGAAACACCTGTAGAATTTTTCTCCCATAGACTTTAATGGTATTCAGGTTCGGGACATCTCGAATTCTGAATATTTTGTCATTTTACACATTTGTGCATTTTTTGCTGCACAATCCCTGCCAAATGTGCATTAGATTATAGACTATTTTACAATGTGCTCACATGCTTGGAAGGAAAATCCAAGGAATCCGATTGCTGTCCCTAATAAGACTCTATTTAGCATTTGCTACTGAATCGGTTCTCTAATAGAATAATCACAGGATCAGTTTTGCATTTGTGTAATGACCCTGGGTTGTCCTTCTCATTCAGCCACACAACTCAATTTTTTTTCCATTTAATATACTATACTTTTGTAAATAACACTGCTCCTTCCTATTTTAGAAGCAATTTTCTGTTGATCTGTTGCTTTCTGACATCTGAAGTCAAACTGAATCAATCACACGGCCTCTTGTAGCTCTTGTACGTTGATGAAACATGGCAGCATCTCTCCACATCTGTTATTTTCAGTAAAACAACGTCCGCAGACACTCCCTTCTGGAGAGCGGTTATGTGCGGGTCAGTGCTGCTGATGGGAAACTGCAAGCAGAAGATCTGTGTTCTCCAACCATGTACCCAGGACAAGATTAGAATGGAAAAGATCACATCTATCATCCGCCTCATGCTAAAGACTATTGCTTATGAAAGTGATCATTAGGGACTGAGGTCTCTTCCTTCTATGAGATAAAGGTTAACAGGAAATCTTGTTTCTGCACTGGAAAGAAGAGCTTTCTGTTAAACTCTGCTAAATGAAGCTCAAGGCTACATGGACATTGTGTACAAGGAGGGAGCATAAGTGGGTTAGATGGAAACATACTACAGGATGAGTCAAAAGACCAAGGACACCCTTTTAAGTCAGAAATGACAGGGAAAATGACCTATCTCAATCCCCCCAGCCAGTAATGGGTGAGGGGGCCTATCTTTTCGGCTATGTTTGGAACATGGCCGCCATCTTGAAATCCGCCATATTGGATCAAGGGCAAGTTTTTCCAATGGTCATGTAACATATCAAAGAAGACCAGAATTGTCTTAGAAATCGATTGCCGCAATCAGATTAACAATATCTCTTGTGGTTCAAAAGTTATTGACCCAGAAAGTTGCACCAACATAATCTACTTGACATGTTCAATGTGTTGTCCTTGGAGCTGAAGGCACTGGATCTAGTCGTTATGCACTAGCATGAGAACTTCTGTGTTGATCACTTTTAAATTATATAAATACTGCAAATCTAATTGCAGCAATCAATTTCTGAGACAATTCTGGTCTTCGATGATCTGCTACACAACCACCTCATTGGAAAAACTTGCCCTGGATCAAAATGGCATCTTTTTCCAGACATAGCCTAGAACAGGGGTGTCTAAATGCGGCCCTCCAGCTGTTGGGAAACTACAACTCCCATCATGCCCACTGTTATAGATTATATAAATGCATGATGGGAGTTGTAGTTTCCCAACAGCTGGAGGGCCGCAGTTTGACACCTGTGGCCTAGAAGATAGGCTCCCTCACCTGTTACGTGCTCGTGTGCTCAGATACAGGCAGTCCCCGAGTTACTACCAGGATAGGGAATGTAGGTTTGTTCTTAAGTTGAATTTGTATGTAAGTCGGAACAGGTATTTTTAGCACAAAAGGTTTTTTATTTTAGTTTTGGATAGTGCAGAGAAGGGTTCTTACATTCCTACATTTGTTTTGCTGTCTGTGCCCTTGTTACGAAGATTTTACCTAATTTTTTATCTGTGGCATGCTGGAACTTGTCGTTCCACAGCTACTATCTGCTGTGGAACATGGAACTACAAGTGCCAGCATGCCTCATAAGTCTCGTTTGTAACTAGGGGACAGATGTAAGTCAGAAGAGTGTAAGTTGGGGACTGCCTGTATGTCATCCTCCTTTCTGTTTCTGAAGCAGAAGGGTGTGCTGGGACTTTTGACTCACCCTGTAGATATTTCTTATTGATAGCGTTTCGCTTTGGATTCGAGTATAGCCTGAACTGAGGTGTGCTACAATGTCATCGTCCCCAGCAACAAATCAGTGGCTTGCCACTCAAAAGGAGGTGTATGAGTCCTACTGGGCACCTCAGTGCTGGACTTTGACTCTTTATCTGCATAATGCCATCTTCAAGCATACGATTATAGCACAGGTTAGGACTGGGACTAAAGATCAGCCCTGACGCACACCGCCAGCCTACAAATAATTGTCTACCTCTTTTTTTTTTCCTAAAGAGAAATTACAGAGGAGCACAAAATGGACTTACAGGTAAAGAGGCTCCAAAATTATTATTATTTCATGGGTTATACAATAATTTACGGCTTCTTTGTAAATCCAGTGACTTACAGATGAGTTCTTCTCTTATTGGAGTTGTTCTCTGTTCTTTTCCATCTGGCCCAGACCACCATGAAGACTCAATACATTTAGTCCCCTAAATAAATGGCGACCCCAGACCAGAACCTGAAACATTAAGAACCCGTCCCCACGGCAGGATTTTTGGTTAGGATTACAGTTGCAGATTTACGGTTATCGGATTTGAAAGCCATCGGTAAACCGACTGTCAACCATCTACATAGAGTTTGATAGAACATCCGTGCAGCGGTCCCCACGGAATGGGTTTTCTGCCGGACAGTTTTTTACACCACCAGCGGTTCGGAAATCTTAGATCATGTTTATTCTTCCACCCGGTTTTCGGGCAGAACATGTACATGTCAGTGGTTGAGGGGGACGGGCGAATCCGCAAACCGCGGACAGAACCATCCCCCAAAACCACATACAAGATGTCAAAATACCAGTCGGATCCGTTTAACTAGAATCTGACCGGTATTTGCATATTGCCGTGTGGACGCACCGTAAGGCCCCTCTGAGAATGGAGGTGTATGGCGGGGCCTGTAAAAGAATGCTAGGGTTGTTGGCTACTAAAAGTCTTAGCATGGCTACCCATACTGAAATCACTGACTATGAAGGGGGTGGGGGTATATATTTTAATAATTTATAGACTAATTGCTGTTACTTGCCGATAAGCCCTACATCCTACTGATGCTGAATGTTGTACACTATTGATCATATAATGAAATACATGAGGTACCAGAACTTGGACCCCCTGTGATCTGATATTGACAAGTTATCCTAAGGATAGGCCATCAATCAGTTTTATAGCTCTTTGAATTTGGAAACTGCACGAACCCATAGGAGAGCACAGGAGAAATTGGCAGCAGTAGTCATGGGGTTACCTTAAATAGTCTTCCCTTAATCCCTGGTCTGACTTGATAATACACCTAGTGATGATCATAGTAGTAGCCCTCGGGGCACATCCTGTATAGTTATCTCTCTCCCCTAGGGCAGGAGACAGAGGTTTAGGACAGCTAAACTAATTTTTGTCCATACTGTAGGAGGATCAGGCAGAGTACATAATGTAAGTCCTGCTTCAGCGTTGGAACCAGAGGTGGCAGAGCTGATCAGGCGACCTTCTAAAAAAGGCAGATCTCTTTAGACCACATGTCATACACAAGGCTTATGGCTAATAAGCACTTAAAGAGGTATTCCCATCTCAGCAAGTGCTGCTGGAAAAGCCAATTACTGTAAAATAAGCAATTTTCAAAATCCATGTTGTTAAAAATTATGTATGCTTTACCTAATACAGGCCTTTTTGAACCTTCAACTTGCTCTTGCGAGTTGTGTGCACTGTTGAAATTATGCACTTGCAAGCTCATTACAACAGCGCAATGAACATGCATTGTGGCACGTACTGTACAAGCTGCTATACGCCGTGTGAATCTGGCCTCAGTGTAATTTCACACGGCTGATTTTGACAATTATCAAAAACCTCATCTGAAATGCGCCTCAAAAGCACTTTTGAGGTTTTGGACGAGGTTTTCCAACACTGTTTTCTTTCTGAAACACCCAAAAATGTGTCTAGAACTGCGCTGAGGTTTTGAAGATCTCTGTTGATTCCTATGGGGATTTGACATGACCCTTCTTTTTCAACGCCCAAAACAGTGGTTGAAAAGCCTCGACTTGTATGAACTACAGCGCTGTGTGACATGAATGATAATGAACTGGGGGTGTTTTGGAGGCTTTTTCTAGGCTGTTTTGGGCAAGGAAACCGTGTCAAAATCAAATTGTGAATAGACCTTAACGTTGCTGTCACACAGACGTTTTTGTTGCATTTTTTCCACTGCATCCAAAACACAACAAGCAATAAAAACTGCATGCATTTTTTAATTAACCATAATTTCATTTATGTTCCAAGTTAGAGTCCACCTGCATTTAAAATTTTTTTTATTGTTTGCCTATTTTAGCAGCAGTTGAAAAATACACCAAAAACTAAATGACCACCATTTATTAACCCCTTACCGACAGTTGACGTATGAGTCGTCGTAGTGCTTTGTAGTGAGATGGCAGCACTAATTGCAGATAACATCCGCCGGTAACAGCGCGGAATGGAACCAATTCCATCCTGCGTGGTTGAATCCCTTAGACACGGTAAATACAACCGCGGCATCTAAGTGAATGAGAAACTGTGCGTTCACTCCCTGCAGACACGCGCCCATAGTGTGCGCGTGATGATTAACTCTGTGTGAGCGGGGGGAAGGGAGAGTTTCTCAGCTGTCCGAGACTAAGGCAATGTTAACACGGCGTGTTGGGGTGCGTACTGTATGCGCCGCAATATACTGGCCGTTTTAGAATTATGCGCTGTTGTAAATTCACTCCCCCAGCACCCAGTCCGATCGTATTATATGCCGGGGGAGACGTGGCGTAATTCATAGTTCTCTATGAGAGCTATGAATTTACTGTAATTGCGGCGTGCATTTCGGTCGTATTAAAGTGCAAATACATGGCAAAATGCACGCCGCAATTACGCTGGGTGAACATACCCTAAGGCAATGTGCTGGGTGATTTTTTTTTTCCTCTCTCTCTCTCTCTCTCACAGATCCGGCAGATTATTACACCTCTGACCACTCCAGGTCTATAGAACATTGCTCCTCTAGCTCCTGATAGATACATAGCTATATTTTCTGCAGATTTCATCTCTGACCTGTGCAGAATATCACTCCTCTACCTCCTGACTGTTACAAATTGCTGTATCCTACAGATTATCACACCACCACTTTTTAGCTTTCTATCGCTTTCTCTCTCTCTCTCTCTCTCTCTCTCTCTCTTCCTCTCTCTCTCTCTCTCTTCCTCTTTCTCTCTCTCTCTCTTCCTCTTTCTCTCTCTTTCTCTCTTCCTCTTTCTCTCTTCCTCTTTCTCTCTCTCTCTCTTCCTTTCTCTCTCTCTCTTCCTCTTCTCTCTCTCTTCCTCTTTTCGCTCTCTCTCTCTCTTCCTCTTTTCGCTCTCTCTCTCTTCCTCTTTTCGCTCTCTCTCTCTCTTCCTCTTTTCGCTCTCTCTCTCTCTTTTCGCTTTCTCTCTCTCTTTTCGCTTTCTCTCTCTCTCTTCCTCTTTCTCTCTCTCTTCCTCTCTCTTCCTCTCTCTTCCTCTCTTCTCCTCTCTCTCTTCCTCTTTCTCTCTCTCTTCTCTCCTCTCTCTCTCTTTCCTCCTTCTCTCTCTTCTCTCTTTCCTCTTTCTCTCTCTTCCTCTTTCTCTCTCTTTCTCTCTCTCTTCTCTCTTCCTCTCTCTTCCTCTCTTCTCTCTCTCCCTTCTCTCTTTCTCTCTCTTCTCTCTTCCCTTCACTCTCTCTCTCTCCCTTCTCTCTTTCTCTCCCTTTTCTCTCTCTCTTCCTTCCTCTTTCTCTCTCTCTCTCTTCCTCTCTCTCTCTCTCTTCCTCTCTCTCTCTCACATGCATCGGTGTTCAAACAAGTGATCGCCCATGCGTCTTTCGGATCCATTCAAAGACTTGACAAGTCAATTATTGATCTGTTTGATGCAGCAGATGCCCTATTTACAACTACAGGGCCAAACATGCACCATACTTTGGGTGTGTGTTGGATACGCTTTTCAATACAGTTTTCGGATTCAAAACACTGTGTGAACTTAGTCTAATTGCTGTGTATTTCTGCAAAATAAAACACACCCAACACACACTCGGCGTGTGAGTTCTCTAAGAACCATCTTGTATAGCTCACATATTTTTTCTTTTTGCCTCACTGGGTGCAGGTGTGCTACCACCTTGCATTGGAGTTGGGAAGGAACCCAGACAGTGTGTCAGGAAGGTCCATGTAAGTCATGGTGCCCTGGTCACTGATGTATCAAAGATTTCTCATGACACAGCAAAAGTCATTAATAAGTAGACCTCATTTTTCAGTGCTGCGGTATTCTCATGTGTTTGCTAGCTTGAGCTTTGCTACATTCTATGTTCACACTTGGCCTGTCCTAATTGCTTAAGCTGGTCTATAGGGTATGTTCACACGGCTTATTTTGAGATGCATTTAGCCGTGTATTTTGCGGCGTACTGCGCTTATACGATGAAATGGCCCAATCTTATGGTAATCCTAGTTTCATTTAGAGAATATGGATTACGTCTCCTTCCCCGTTATCAATACGATCGTTATTGTGCGCGGGGAGATAAGTGACATGTCACTTTTGCGGCCTTTGTCCGTGGTAATGCATGTTATGGGGCAGGGGCTCCCAAACCGCCCGCGCTGGGGGAGTAGCGAGTAAATACGGGATCCCCGTACGCCCCGCAATTAAGCCGTGACGAGTACTTTTTATTGGTACCATTTTGGGATGCATGAGACTTTTTGATCACTTTCTATTCCAATTTTTAGGGGACCCATGCAGCAATCTTCCTGAGTAAGCCCACTACATGACACAGAACTGACACACATCTGTCCATCGTCAGAAAGGTTATAAGCTGCGCCTCCGTCAATAGGATTCCCTGATTGCTTACATAGATCCGTGTCCTGTTTTTTTCAGTTATCTACTCACAGGGGTGTTTCTGAAATGTATTATTTTGTATATGGAGGTGGCATGACGAGGGCTGCGGGCGGCTACACTAGCATGCGCGCCAGTCAGCAGGCCACCGGGCCCTTTTTATACTGTACCGTTGTAGCCCCTCCGAAGAAAAGAGTTTGATTTTCCCATTCGGGGGGACTGCAAGGGGCTACCCCTAGAGAGGTTTTAAGAGCAGAAAATTAATTATTAAAATCGGGAAGGAGAGGCATCTACCGCACTAAAACCCGCCTAATGTTTCTCAGAAAAACTTTACAAAATGAACAGTGGTTTTTGGTTACTTTTTGTAAAAGTATGGGCCCCCCTTGCCACTTCACGGCGACCTCTTTAGTGGGTCCCTACACTAAATGGGGGTAACACTGCATGGCGGCCACCGCCCAGCAAAAGCCAAACAGATGAGGGACACCCAGTGGCCCCAACGCCCAGGTGTTTTAATTGCAGTAGTCTTTTTAAGGGGTTTAACCCCCTTTTTTCTTTCAGTCTGCTTGCAGGAGCCAGAGGGGTAATCTGTGTAACCTTTCCTTTTTTTTGGGGTGGTGTTTTTATGGCAGCTATTGCTGCTGTGGTGGTGCAGCCCAGAGCTGGGAGGGGGCTAGTTCCGGCAGCAGTGGGGCTGTTGGGCCACTGGGTT
Organism: Phyllomedusa bahiana; assembly: GCA_025379985.1. Lineage (NCBI taxonomy): Eukaryota > Metazoa > Chordata > Amphibia > Anura > Hylidae > Phyllomedusa > Phyllomedusa bahiana. Next base: position 112,646 of record JAODAL010008912.1, read on the forward strand.
GTGCCCCTCATCTGTGTGACTTTTGCTGCCCCCATTTACTGTAGGGACCCACTTTATAGAGGTCGCCGTAAAAGTGGAATGGGCCTTATTTTTTTATCAAAAAGTAACTAAGAATTTCCCAGTTCAATTTTGTAAAGTTTTGCTGAGTAGCATTAGACCAATGTTTAGTGTGATGATGTGCGGTCCATGCCTCTCCCTTCCAGATTTGAGTAATTAATTATGCTGATTCATTGGTTATCAGCGGAGTGGCCTTATTGTAGTATAGTATCTGGGGCAGAGTTGTCGTAACAGTATTATGGGCCCAAGGACAGAGCAATACAGTGGGCCCAAATACATGACATTACACTAGGTCATGCCCGTAGCCACCCCCAAGCACACTCATATTATCACGCCACTTATGTCTGGACACCTTGCAGTCTACAAGACTAATTAGGGGCGGGAGTTTGGCTCCCTTTCCATATAGTTTACCATCCTAAAAACACACAAACTTTAAAAAGGTAAAACCAATCCGGGTTGTTTTTGTTTTTTCTGGGACAAACATACACCCCCACCTACACTTGTAGGGCCCCTGGGCATCTGTCTAGTGTTCCCAATGGAAAAGATGGCCGTGATATGGGGAACAAAATATCCTAAAAGTGCTGTCTGAGAACGAAGAAGAAATCAGACTTGTGTCCTGTAGATTTGCCATAAATGTTTAATATGAGATTCTCCTTTTTATTTATGCTTTACATTATCGCCGTATGACCGTACATGAAGAATACATACTGCATGAAACAAGCTAAACATGGATTTTATGTGATTGACCCTGAACCCAGCTGTGTATTCGGCACTGTTCACACTACAGTCAAAGGCCCTATTCTCCATCAGTAGTTCTATTAGATGCGATGGGAAGAATACCTCAGCAGGCTTCACTATTCTTCCTATCGGAACACAATAACCCTTATTATAAGTCAATAGGTGCTGCCAGATGCTGTTAGTATCCTTTCTTTAATGCTTCCATCACTGCCGTCATGATTTCTGTTGTAATAGAAACTATGGCCGGAGTGTGCACAGGGCTTTCTTACTATTTTACAGTATTTTTTAGCAAATCAGCATTTATCTCCTGCACACTGATCAGAACGCATTTGTATTACCAATGATATATGTGCGCTCCATAGCCCTGGATACTGCTGCGTCCCTGGTGGCGGGCGCGTGGCTCTGTATATTGGCACTGATTTATATGATAACTACTGTAAGAGAATAAGAGTATATCACTGGAATTTGACTCTTGTTGAGGTGAACCTCAGACGTGACTGCATTATTCTAGTGACAGATTACCTATAAATCTTGCTGTCAAATACAATACAAAAAATTATGAAGTTACCTTTTCATTTTGGCTGATATAGATATTTGATGCAAAAAGGGTAATCATGCAGTTGCTCTGATACCTAATTCCCTTAAAGGTAATGGTCATCAGAAAATGACCTATTGCCTAAAGGGGTTGTCTCCCCTTCAAGGATT